>JAODKN010000002.1:8820966-8833220 GCA_026774425.1 Petrocephalus zakoni
GACTGACTATTGATGAACCTGACTGACTATTGATGAACCTGACTGACTATTGATGAACCTGACTGACTGGCCTTTGTATCAATTATAGTTCTAGACCAGTGTTTCCCAACCCAGTCCCTGGGAACCCAGACGGCCTGTAATTTGTTGCCTCCCAGCTTCTTGCCAGATGGTCCACATTTTTGCTCCCACCAGCTCTCTGCCAGATAGTCCACATTGATATGGAGCAGGGAGGGAGTAAAAAACGATAGACTAACCCAAGCATCATCTGAATAACATGCGATCAAAGAATCCAAGGCACACCACAACATCTCTACAAGTCGAGTACAGGGCTGACTGCAGCAATCAGCCCTACCTTCAGGGCCAGCTGGAACTCTAGCAGCTTGGTGTAGCAGGCAGCCCGGTTGCTGAACAGCTTGGCATCCTTGGGGTTCCTCTTGATGGCCTCTGTGTAATGCTTCATGGCTAGAGGATAGTCACCTGCAGCAATCGAGGAGAAACAGACGTGGTACAGAAATAGAACACAAATGAGGCGAAACCACAGACATTGTCATTTGGAAACTGTCACCCACTGGCTTTGGTAACTATAATCCCACTATTTCTACTAATACCACCGGGTATCTAATTGCAAAACCTCTAAGTTCTTACAAAATGTGAATCTGCTGTCCCCTACCCTTTTGGAAGGCCTCATTCCCCTTGTTCTTCTCCTCCAAGGCCAACTCAGGGTTGATGTAGGCCAGCTTTTCCTGCTCCTTCACAACCTTCTCTGCCTGGAGGAACAAGGGTATTTAAAGACAGTCTGGGGGTGATGGGGGGGTAGGACAGTGTACAATAGTGACATCGCCATACCTGCTGGCATTTCTTTAGCACTTCAGGGGTGCGATGCTCTGTTAAGCTCTTGTTATAGAAGTGGATGGCATCAGTGTACTTGTCCTGCTTAAAGTAAGAGTTTCCAATCCTTGCATAAGCCCTAATTGTCGGGTGAGAAGTTCAAAGATTAGTCAACACCTTAAAAAAGGGTTATAAATCTTAAGCCCAAAAAGCACACAAGAACCTACTAGAAAAAAAGAATTCTTCATTTCACAAAACAGAAATATCAAAGTGATTAGCTGACAGGTCATGTGTGTAATTTCACCCACCACTATTAAATTAGCTTCATTAAATAAAACATTGCAATATTTAATATACTTGTGATTGAAAAATGGCAAGATAAAAAAAATGTGAACAAATCATGACAGATCATTAAACATACATACAGAAAAAAAAAAAAACACTCGATGCCAAAATATTCTAATTAGCTGCCAAAAGCCGTAAGTTTCTGCCAATATTGTGCAACATGAGAAAACACCGCTCTGAATGCAGGCAGGTTTGACTCGCGAGTCATGGTCGCCCCTCCGCTCTGACTCGCGAGTCATGGTCGCCCCTCCGCTCTGACTCGCGAGTCATGGTCGCCCCTCCGCTCTGACCTCGCGAGTCATGGTCGCCCCCTCCGCTCTGACCTCGCGAGTCATGGTCGCCCCCCCCGCTCTGACCTCGCGAGTCATGGTCGCCCCTCCGCTCTGACCTCGCGAGTCATGGTCGCCCTCCGCTCTGACTCACTTTGCAATCTGTCTGTAATCCTCCCGGTTCTCCCGGCCCACCTCGATGGCTTTCTCGCATATCTCCCGGCACTTCTCAAACTCACCCTTCTCAAAGAATACGGCTAAAGAGAAGACAGAAGCACCAGCCATCAGGATGGCACCACCTTTAGCTTTCTGGAAGTTAATTGATACGTGGGGGCTGTGGGTGTGATACCTGCTTGGTTGGACAGGTAGGTCATGTTGGTGGGGTCATGCTGCAGTGCAGCCTCATAGTGCTTCAATGCCATTTCAAAGTCCTTCTTCTTGTAGGCCTCATTGCCAAGCTCCTTCTCCTTCAGAGCCTGGAAGCACCGGGAGAGCAGGTCCACCTCAGTCAGCGTCGTCATTCAGCGCCAAGATGTGCACTCTGCAAGTCCCAGCCATACCTGTCTCTTGTTCTCGGGCAGGTCCTCCTCTTTGGGTGGGGGAGGCTGTGGTTTTGCTTTGGGGGGTGGCGGTGGGGTGGGCTCCTCATCATCCTCCTCAGCCCCAGCAAAGTCAAAGCCCAGCAGGACAGAGAGCGTGGTCATCACCCGAGGATCCTGCAGCTTCCTAAAAAGAGGAACATGGGGACAGCGGCATGGGGCATCAATGTGGGCCAAACAATACCCCCCATACATCACAGGTACTTTGCCTGTAACTCGCATTCTTTCATATTTTCATAGCTAGTACTAAAAGACGGGGAAAAAAAATGTTAGAGAACTTAGGATTTAAAGATAACTGCTCAAATGCGACAGCAACATTGTCCTGCACCATACCTAGATAAACCAACAGGAACACACATATTTGGGGGAAGCTACATAAAAGCATCATACTGCCACAGAAATTATCCCTTAACGTGGCCACTGGGCTCAAACAAATAGGCTAGTTATTAAAAACACTTCAGAAGCAGAAGTGGTTCCATGGTAAAGCATGGACTGAAAGACTGCAGTTTGCTGTGAGTAGAGCTGCTACACCTTTCTGGGGTAACCCGTTTGGATTTAGCATTCAGGTGGCTGGTTAAACCAATGTTACTAACCAGAGGTGTAAATATCAGGTTAAAGTAAAAATCCAGACCAAGATTTTCAACCAACTAGTTGAGAACTCAATATACTTAACTGGTTGGTTGAAACAAAATGTTGGTCTGGATTTTTACTTTCTGGACCTGAAATTTACACCTCTGCTACTGACATTTTGGGCACCCACTAACCACCTACACATTGTCGATACTAAATAGGAATAGTTTAAGTGCCTTTTACAGTCATATAAAGAAGCGAGAATGAAAATATCACCATTGAAAGCTTCTGTACCTTCAGTCAAAATAAATGTCACAAAATATTTAACAAGATATTACACCACAAGACGATCTGCAAAAAAACCTTCAGGAATAGGATAGATTTGAGAAACTAAATTAAAGGCTTAATTATTTCATGAAATGCATACTGCTATTCAACTTCAGTTAACATAACAGATAAGATATGGAGGATATGCAAATCTAGCCTATTAAGTGCTACTCAACTGTGAAAAACAGTTTCCATGACAACAGAATGACAACAAACTAAACAGTTTCATGGCACTTCAAACCAATAATTAGAACAACTACCCTAAACAACTCACGTGCCAAGGTCAGACGGCTTGTTCCTAAGTTGCTCCAATAGTTCTCTATATCCAGGCTCTGACAAGAGTGCTCGGGTTCGAGGGTCACTTTCCAGTTTCTCATACAAGTTGGGCATAGCAAAAGGATTCATCATCTTCTTCTCTAAAAAGACAGCAACATGGGCAGACTGTGGCTCAGTGGGTTAAGCTCCGTGCCTGTGATCAGATGGGTCGCCGGGTTCAAGCCCAGCCTCGGCACGTCTGTGGGCCCTTGAGCAAGGTCCTTAACCCCCAGCTCCCTGGGCGCCGAACAAGGTGGCTGCCCTTCACGGCCAAGCTTGCTCTCATGGAGGGCAAGGTTGAGGGAGGTGAGAAGACACTTTATTAATCCCCGTGGGGAAATTCTCAAAAACAAAAAAGGCCTCACATTTTGCAGGCTGACCAATGCAAACACTTTCACTCAGACGTCGGCAGCGTTTCCTCTACCTGCTAGCCGCGCCTCCATGTTCTGGAGTCCATCCTTCAGCTGCTGATTGGTTGGCTCGTGCTTGAGGCCTTCCTCATAGGTTACTTTGGCCTCCTCGAATCGCTTGAGGAACTCCAGTGCTGCGGCCTTGCGAGAATAGCCCTTAGGAAACAATGAGAGCCCGGGTTTTAAATTAGGATTCAATACAAGTCGTGGAGAGGGGATGTCAGCCTGGAAGCCAGCAGGTATGGATCTACAGTGGGTGACGCCACTCACTTTGCCCCAATCAGGCTTGACCTCCACAGTCTTGCAGGCATCCTTCAGGGCATTCTCATAATCTCCCTTCTTGGCATAGGCGGCCGAGCGGTTGCTGTACAGCACATGGTTGGAGGGGTCGAGGCTCAAGGCCTCTGTATAGCAACGTACCGCCTCATCCAGCTGGCCGCCACTCAGTGCCTTGTTGCCCTTGTCTTTCAGCTCTGACACCTGGTCAGAAAAAGAGGTGTAAACAGCAGAGAAGGTGACCAGGTGACAGACAAACAAGGGAATCAAAGTGGTGTGTGGGGACAAACAATTGGGGCCACATAGGGGAAGGGACAAACACACACACACAAATACCAAGCATGAGAATAAAAAGGAATTATAAGGATAAGGCACGACAAGGAAATGTACAGTCCAGTTAAACAGCACAATTCGCCCCTGGGATCAATAACGTCTTATTTTAATAAAAAGTAATGTAACTAATGTGGGTACCAGACACTAGTTGAGGACAAAACTGATCATGCAGAAACGGGCTTCTGAAGAATTCGGGCATTCATCTTCAGCCCCAGTCAAATAATGAACAGGACGATTCTGAGTGTCACCTAGTGTCATATTTCACAAATGCTGGCGACAGCTGCGAAACAATCACCTTTCCTCATACACAGCGAGAGACGACAGCCTGCGGAGCATTTAAAGCGCAATGTTAGCTTAGGGCTGCAGAATCGCCCACCAGCCAGGCATGTGTGTGACTGCAGCAGCTGAGGGAGCAGCCAAAAGCCCTGCGGACAGCCGGAGAGAGCCCACGGACGAGGGCAGCCCCATTTACGCGACCGTGTCAGACCTACAAGGTTAGCAAAGCGCACGGGGATCCAGGCAGCGCACAATAAGGACGCCTCTCACCGACCGGCCGCAATTCGTGTGGCCTTCCTGCTCCAGCGCGGCGCACGTAAACACAGAGGTAGCTACCGACCAGCCCAGCGCCCAAACCGGCGAGGGCTAGCCCAAATCCCCCTCAGGCGTGGGCCGAGAAATGCACGCCGAAGACGAATAACGCGAGCCGAACACGCAGCTCCCGCGAGGCGCATCCTTTGGCCCCCCCCCAACCCCAACGCGAAACGCGCTTCTCGGCCGGCTCGCGGGACATAAAGCAGAATGGCGAAAAGGAGCCCGAAAACGAGCCGACTCGCGCTTCCGGTTAGCGGGCGCGCGGACGTTTCACAATCCAACAGGCAATAAGTAACCTCGGCGTGAAAACCGAACGCGGACCGGCGCCCCCACACACACCTTATCCATCGTGCTACCATGAGGTTCCAGAAGCTACTGTGAGATGACTATGCCGTGGCCCCGCCCTTACGAATATATTAATTAGCCGCTCGGAGTCGCGGAAGTCAAGCGCTAACTGAGCCGTCATTGGGAGTTAAAGCCGTCAATCACGTTTCCCGCAAATCATATTCAGCTGCATCGAAAACAGCCGGGCTTTCGGTGATGCCGCATGGGCTGTTGCTCCGTCTGATTGAATAGAAAAGCTGTCAGTCAAAGAGAAATCTGAGCGGCGCATTGGCTAAGGGCAGGGCCGGGCGGGGCGTGGTTGGTTGGCGCGAGGATAGACGTCTTATCCATACATAAGCCAAGGAGGCTGGACTCGCGTCGAAACTTCTCGACCTATCGGTTCCCAGTGTTCTCGAAACTTCGGCACTCGCGATTGGCCAAGTAAAGTTAGCGAGGAATCTGTTCCGCCACATTCTAGTGTTTTCGGCGGCCGTACATTTTTTTAAAGGGAAACAGCCAAAAAAGTAAAAACAAAAAAAACGCACATTGGTTACTTATCAGAACATAATTCCTCAGTTATCATTTTCGAGACTAAACTAAGCGAATACAATTCTCCACACTAGTTTCCAGACTTTTAAACTAAACTCAGTATTTGCTGCATTAGATGTTATAACTGTGGAGTACACGCGGACATAACAGAACTGCAGAAAGGGAGCTGATGACGTCGCACGCCGCGTGACACTCGCTCGTGCAGTTATTCGCACTGAGATTGTGTTTTATGACCTACGAACTACACCGCTAATCCGCCCCACGAGGCCGTAGCGCGGGTGCAGGGCGGTAGCGGGTTAGCCGGTGACGCGGCGCCGACAGCCGGAGGCCGGCCCGCCCGCACGCCCTTCCGCTCCGTCACCAGCATGGCGTTTCAGGTGTCAGCTGCCTGCCGCACTCGGAGCCGCGTCGCCCTGGCAGCGCGCTCTCTCTCCCGGGGGCTGAGCTGCACTGCCCCGCACGCCGGAAGCCTTACGCCGAATTTCCCGTGGCGGCGTAGCGTCAGTAAGCCCGGCTGCCCTGCCTTCCCAGGGCTCTTAAATCCCGGGCAAGTCGCTACGTTTGCCGCTAGTTCCGCGGCCTCGCCAAAGCTGTTTCGGGCGGACAGTAACAGGCGAGCACTGTTGTCCAGACCGGGTCTGTGCGCTCTGCTGGCCGCCTTTGGGCTCTCCGCCGTCACTGCCTCCCTGCATTCGAGCTCTCTCCTCGCCATGACCTCCGGGGCCGGCACCGTTGACTTGGATTCCCGTGCCACCGACTGGAAAGAGGCCAAAAGTCAGTGCTGCTCCCGACCTTTCTTCTGGGAGACTTTTGGAGGGTGCTGTCGAGCTGCTTTGCAGGAGGAACAATTGTGGCTAGCTGTCAGACTGAGAGGCTGCACAATATTGAAAATTAAATTATGTATAATGTGTGTGTATAGATGGATACATACACACACATGCACACGCCAGGTTTATTATACGCCATAACAGATACTATATTATTAAGATTCGAATGGATGTTATTGATCACAGATACATTCTTTTGCATACAACAGCAAGAATGCTGTGCACATGAATACACAGCCAAAGTGCAAATTACATATAGCGTAAACGTGATGCAAATGTTATGGACAGGCCAGCTTATGTACTATTTAATTTATGTAATCTTTGTTTATTGGTATTACTATGCCGCTTTTTAATTGAGGATTGCATGCTGAATGCAGCTTCATTAACTTCTTCCATCACAGGGGTGCTCCTGTCAGCCACACAGCAGCAGAGGCAGGCAATGTGCAGGGTTTCTGGTGTGCTGTCCCTAAAGAGCATCCCTATCTGGACCTCCTCCGGTGAGAGCAGAAAGAATTTTACTTATTATGTTAGACGTTGGAATGTAGTGGGGAGGCATGATGGCACAGTGGTTAGAACTGTTACCTCTGGGACCACACTGTCAGGAAAAAGAGTACCAAAGTAACGGTACCTTTTAAGATGCAGAAATGGACTATGAACAACATTTTATACCATTGGGGGTACATTAATGTTGTTTGTACCTTGGAGATGTCCTTTAGAGCAGGGGCGTTGCTAGAGGTAAAGTTGTACTGGGATACAGCCCCCCACCCCACCCACCCAATCTAAAAATGTAGAGATATGGGGCACAGCTGATTAGTCCTGGGGCACATGCCCCAGGAAAAAGGGCCTAGCGACACCCAAACCTTAGAGTCAATTTCTGTATCTTAAATTAGACTAAAATGTGCTTTTACCTACAGCTAGGGTACAATTGGCAGACCCTTGAGGGTACAGCCCCAGTGACGAGCAAAGTCAAAAACTGGTACTCTCTTTTTCTGACAGTGTAGGGTTCAAGTCTCCGACACGGTTCCCTGTGTGTGGAGTTTTGCATGTTCTACCCGTGTCATCATAGGATTTTCTCCGAGTAGTTCCATTTCACCCCCACAGTCCAAATTGCCAGTTGGAGTGCATGTGTGAGTGACTGGTGTTTATTTGTGCACTGTAATGGGTTGGTGCCCTGTGTTGGGTGTTCCCTGCCTTGACCCTGTAGGTTCTGGGATTGACTCTAGACCCCCCAGACAAGCCTGTTCCAGAAATGGATGGATTGTGATGTTTTCATATTACACAGTACAACCCTGTTTCCAAAAAGGTTGGGACGTTGCGTAGAATGTTAATAAAAACAGAATGCAATGATTTGCGAACCATACAAACCCACATTTAATAGAAAGCAGAACAAAGAAAACATTTCAATTACTGAAACTGAGAAATGCAACAAAAGACAGGAAAAGTTGTGTAATGCTAAAAGAAACTGCCTGGTTGAATATATCACAACTAATTAGGTTAGTTGGCAACAGGTCAGAAAGATGTCTGGGTATAAAGTCTTTGTGCAGTGAATATGGGGCGGGGTCTCCACTCTGTGAAAGACTGTGGGCAAGTAGTGCAGCATTTTAAGAATAAAGTTCCTCAGCGTAATACAGCAAAGAAATTGGGAATTTAATAATCTCTGGCACTTGAAATGATTAAAAGATTCAGAGAATCCTCTATATGCAAGGGAGAAGGCAGAAAACCAATACTGATAGCTATGATCTTTGGGTCCTCAGGCGGTACGGCATTAAAACAGACAGGATTCTATAGCAGAAATCACTGCATGGGCTCAGGGACACTTCCGAAAACCATTGTGTGTGAACACAGTTTGTCACGGCATCCGCAAATGCAGGATGAAACTTTACCATGCAGAGAAGAAACCATATCTAAAGATGATACAGAAATCTCTGGGCCAGACTTAATTTAAAATGGACTGAGGCAAAATAGAAACTTGGACTGCAACTTGAATTAACTTGAATTGCTTGATTACAAAAAATCAAAACAATCTTTGCTTCGATACTTCGTTTAATCCACATGACTATGCACTGCTCAGTGATCACCGTGTTTCACACGCAGGATTACTACTGTCACACAGTGTGCTTACGCTGCATTACATGTAGCAGAGCGGTAGAAACAGAAAAGAAAGAAACAGGAGTGTAAGAAACAGAGTGGCGCAGCTGTACAGATCAGGTAGCAACAAGGCTGTACAGATCGGGTAGCGACAGCCATACTCCTGTGTAAAAAAAAAATAGCGGAGAAATTTTCGGCAGACTTCTCAGTCTGCTGAGCAGCTGAACGATATGTACAGGTTTTGGAGCAACATACAGTATGCTGCCATGTAGACGTCTTTTTTAGAGAAGGCCTTTTATATTTCAGCAAGACCATGTAAACCACATTCTGCACATATTACAGCAGCATGGTTCTGTAGTAGAAGAGCCCGGGTATTAGACTGGCCTGCCTGCAGTCCAGACCTGTCACCCGCTGATATTTTTTGTTTAATGACGCACAAAATGTTATGACACAGGAGATCCTGAACTGCTGAGCAGCTGAAATCCTATATCAGGTATGAATGGGACAACATTTCACATCCAAAACTCCACCAGCCGTTCTCCTCAGTTCCCAAACGTTTACAAAGTGTTGTTACAAGAAGAGGTGATGCAACACATATTTGTCATAAGACGCTAACATTTCTCATTGATTATTGTTGTCTTCGTTCCATTTTCAGTTAAATATGAGTTTATACAATTTGTAAATCATGGCATTCTGTTTTATTTACATTTTACAGAGCGTCCCAACTTTTTTGGAAGCGTGGTTGTACGTAAGGTATTATTTACAGTATTTCAGCAGGAGAGTTTGGAGAATCACGCTGTCATCACCATCTCCACACCTCTTCTCTTGGTGAGGGTTACAGTGGCAGCATGCCAAGTAGGTCGCACCAAACCTTCCTTTCTAAGAGTGCACACTTGTTCTGGGAGATCCCAGATGTTCCCTAGCCAGCTGGGAGATATAATCCCTTCAGCTTATTCTGGGTCTGCCCTGGAGCCTCTAACTTTTGGAACAATCCCAAAACGGCTCCCTTGGGAGCTGACCAGATGGAATCCTTATAAGATGCCCAAACCACTGCTACTGTATCTTCCTGATCCAAATGAACTGCAGCGATATTTTAACCTCTCTTCAGATTTATGAACTTCTCAATCTATCACAGAGAGTGAGTCTGGTAACACTGCGCCAAAACCTCATTTTGGCCACTTGTATTCACAACCTTGTTCTTTCATACATTACCCACAGCTCCAGACCTTAGGTGAGGATAGGCTGATTGATTGTGTAAACTGCAAGCCCATGGTTCCTGCAGATGCTTAAAACATCTTAAAATAGATTTTCAGATCTCAAGGTCATGAAATGTCTGCATTTTTTTCTATTAGACATAGTACCAATCTAGTTTAGCTGTATCAGTACTACAGCTAATCATTAAATTGTTGGTCTGTCACGATTTTTCATCCATATTTTGAGCCTTTGTATTCATTTATTGCAGTATTTTTTTCCCAGCATTTTCCATTAAAATGTGCTATTTATTTTGTTTGTTCACCGCAATACAGAAGCCGTTAAGTATCTCTGAAATATTAAAGTATAGATGTTTCATTTGTATACGTTTATTCTGTTTTTACATTTGCCATTTCAAAAGCAGAAATGTCCACTTCATGTATGTACAAGGAAATTCATAGTTTATGTAACCGAAAGTTGAACTGTGCACCACTTTATTCAAGATGCTGACTCATCCTTGGTAGTTAAATGCAGTTAATTCCTGCTAATTTCTAATTACATTTAGCCTGTTTTGAATTTTTTTTATTAAATTTATTTTTAATTTCAGTACTGGAGTGTTAACCATCAGTATACAATTGTAACACTGCGATTCATTAAGCGTGACACTTGTATTGTGATGAATATGTCATGGGATGGCTATCAGTAAGCAGCCCTAATGTTTATACAAAGTATCATTTTTCTGATACTTTTGGATTCTAATTTCTCATTTCTTGTGCTGCCATCCAAGCGTCGTGATTTTGCCGAGTTTGGTATCTCCCTGATTGAAGGGCTTGCTTTTCACTCCTTTGACCAGTTGCTGTTCTTATTGTATGACGTCACCACGTTGGTTGGTTTTTTTCTCGTTTCCGAACTCAAGGCTTCCGGCCATCAGGTCAGGGCAGTGCGTGGCTCTGCAAGCTAAGCCTGTGACCACAAGGTTGCTGGTTCAAGCCGTGTTGTTCTTGTTGTTATCATCATGAAATAAAGACACAGCCTTACATTGCTCCATACCGCCTTTGTAGGTAAGCATATTCCTGTGTTTTGTGTATGTTTCTCTATGACCTGTCCCTTAACAAAAGACATACACAATAAAACTGGTACTTCACAAATCTGTGCCGCTTAACAGAAAACACGTATTGTGATTAATGTGGCGATACCGTGCGATGAAGACTGTGATTGGTTAAAGAAGTGAAAGCTAGATCCTCCATTGATGACCCAAGGGCATATTGAAATCGGGACATTGTGTGTCCTGAGTGGGGATGTTCCCGTTATTTGCAAAACCTTTTGTTCTTGACCTCCAGGATGCATTTGAGCAGGTTATTGAACGTGACGCGGCAGAATCTAAGGCTTTCTCAGAAAAGAGTAGATTTTTCTGAAGGTGCTTAAATAAATACCGAGGCATCATCTTAATGAGTGATGGTAATGGTAAGGTCATGAGGTTGACTGGTGGCTGTGGTTTTTGCTGGCACTAAACAGGTCCATAATAATGAAGTGGGGGTTAATTTGGTAGACAATGCTTGTAGTTTATGTGGTTTATCTTTGTCCTTATGCTCACCAGGAAAAGCAGTGTGAAAATGATGATGATTATGATGATATGTATGATACACCAGGTGCTGTTTCCTAATGAAGAGCTCCAGTGATTTAGTAATTTGGATTTTAAGTACATTTTATTCATTCATTTTTTTTTTGTCCAAGAACAAGTTACTGGAAAACCCCTCTACCAGGTAAATGAGGCACTAAACTCCAAGATCTCACTGTTCCGAGGCGACATCACCCGGCTGGAAGTGGATGTCATCGTGAACGCAGGTAAGAATGCCACGTGGACAGTGCTCTTCAGAACACTTGACTTTGTGCTTCCAGCAGCAGACCTTTTGTTTTTTAATGTTATTTTAAGTGTGCAATTTGTTACATGGCTGTTAGAATACCTAACTAAACATGGCTGAAAGATTTTAAGAAAAAATCTAATTATTATTAGAATTGTTGTTGTTGTTGTTGTTGTTTTTTTAACTCTGTTTAGTATTCACTATATGTGTATAAAAAACTGTAATTGAGCACAACCGTACATTGAAATCTGAACTGCGCTATACATTAACCCAAAGATAATAATGAAAATATATGAGTTGAATCCGAAATGTATTTATTCTAAAAAACGTAAATATATAACATACACCTACATACACATAAACCATAGCAATTCTCTTGCAACCCGAACATGGTAAAGTGATTGTATTTTTACATGCACATTTTAAGTGCCTCGTTTGCAAACACTGCTTGACCACTTTTTTACCCTTAGTAACGTGCTTCTGGGAAGGCCCATGTACGCAAGGGTCAAATTAGCGGAGAACAATGATGCATAAAACTCACAAAAGCCAC
>JAODKN010000002.1:8833320-8847321 GCA_026774425.1 Petrocephalus zakoni
CGTGCTTCTGGGAAGGCCCATGTACGCAAGGGTCAAATTAGCGGAGAACAATGATGCATAAAACTCACAAAAGCCACAACTGTGTTAAGTTAGATAAAGTAATAAAAAGAAAACAATTCCAGTAATAAAAAACATTAGGGATCTTGCGGCTAACGCTGCTTGGACCCATAATAATAGGACCTTTCTGTGGACAATCTCTGACCATTACATATGAAGGCAATTCACTTACGGCTCAGCAGCGGAACCAGTATTTTCTGCACTGCGAATGTAACGTTTTCCTTGGGTTTCACGTGTCTGTTGTCTGTGGCCGTATATGCAGTCACTTTGGGCCACTTCTGATTGGTGAGCATGATTGGCACGCGAGGAGCACTGACTCTCACACAAGGAGGACAGAATGAATTTGTAAAACTATTCTCACAACAGTTTTAAACCCTGGGTTAGGCGTGCTGCATAATGCATATCCTAAATCGCAGCCTTTGCGATTGCGATTTGAAATCAAGAAATCATTCAGCCCTAGTATATGGTGTGCTTTCTCATGGTCAGGATGTATGAGGACTTGTTAAAATGTATAGAAGTTGGCATGAACAGTGCCGTTTGTGACTAGAGAATTGAAATACTCTCAGCATCTAGTTAGAATCAGCTAAACAGAAATATAATTTAACTCGCAGTCCAGTTTTAGGTGTACTCACTGAATTTATGCAACAGCACAACATACTTGTTTAATGGGAAAATAGTGTTGTGTGAACGTCTGTAAAAATGTTTTTTACTGGGAAGACCTGAACAGACCTGACCAGTGTTTCCCACACAGAAAATCAGCATGTTTTGACAGCTTATGTTTAGTACAGATCAGCTTTTAACGTGAAAATCGCCCCTCAAGTTCCTAAATGCAATTGCTATTAGCTCTCGCTAGAGCTCCCACAACTCAATAGGCATGTTGACTCAGCGAGAAGTGCTGATGCCATAAATAACTGAATTTCCAGGATCAAATCTGAGCCCAGTGCAGTGTCTTACCGTGTTTGTGATTCAGAAGTTGTGTGCATCAGCTAGCCTTTAGACTACTGCTGTAGTTTGTGTGGTCATGTGCATTTGCAGTGAAGTCGACTGCCAGTCTCATCCAATTTTACAGTGTTGTGTCCTGTCTGACAGTCCCCAGATAATCACTGAATTCTTGATAAGGCTATCTTTTAAGCATTTTTCTGGTACATGATACGCGATAAATAGTAGCTAAAAGCAGGATCAATAACGTTTATTTATAATTGAACAGTGTATCTAAATGATTGAAAGTATGTATTAATAAAATGGAGAAAAAAAATTTGGTAAAATTATGTCAGGTTGATATAACATTTCCCATTGCCGTCTAATCTTGGTCCATTTGGCAACCCTCTAAACTAACCTGTATTTGCTCATTGGTCACCAGGGGGCAGCAATGAATCAAGAGTTTCACAGGGACTCACTGACTCCGTTTCTCAATGCTAAGCACATACTTGGGTCGTAAATGTCAGTCCTGCACTATTACCAACTTGTTTGCATGCACTGTGGCAGACATAATACACTCCAATCACTGCAAAAACACACAGTTATAACTGAGCATGTAGGGAAGATTATGCACAAAATCGTGACACCGCCGATAGATTACACATCATTTGTTGCTGTGGGAATGGGGCAGGCTTGGAGATGCCGGCCTCAGTTATGACATTCATGCACAATGAGGTATGCTGGGCTGATGGCTGCACTGATTTCATTGCTTAGCTTTCAATGTGCCTTTTGTGATTTGTTTCCAATGCTCTGTGAGCAGGATGTGTGCCTCTTATGTCCATTTCACCCCACAAACCTTACACCAGAGAGCTCCTCTGAAAAAGTGATTATTTACCTTTCGATTTGTAATTTCCCGTGTGTGGCTGATTTTTAAAATGAGCCGTCGTGCAGATTATTATTATTATTATTATTTTGCAATTTGCAATTTGTGGTTTGAGAGTCAGTGGATTTGAGGTTTATTACCTGCGTGAATATTTCGTGTGTTTGCATGCTCCCCCGCTGGTGTCTTAAATCAGCGGATGGCAATTAGTTACCTGGGAGACATCAGTGGGGATGGTGGGGGGGTCTCTGAAAAACAAAAATGGTGAGATGATGTGGAGCACAGAATGAAAGGGAGATGAGGATCATGCAAAGTAGGGTTGTCCTGGCAGGTGCGTGTTCCTAAAGAACATTAATGAATTAACGAACACCTGTCACTAGTGTGTATGTATGTGTGTATATCAGAAATGGTAGATGAAGTTGCTTTACACAAAACCACTGTGTGTGTGTGTGTGTGTGTGTGTGCGCACACGTGCGTGTAGAGGAACATAAGCCCCTATTGCACTGTAGAACTGCAGTGCTCCCAGAAACTCTTGGGATGCTTGCTTAATTCATTAAAATATCACAGATTTCTTGGTTTCTCAACGACAATCATTACTTTAGTTCAGGGGTGCCCAATACATCAATCGCGATGGAGCAGTAGATCACAGAGATGTGCGGGTAGATCGCGGGACATCAAAACAAATGTTTTAGATGTTAGCCAATCATCGGTCCCTGTCCACCCTTTGGCACTCGCTGCTTGATTGACGTAAAGGGCGGCCAGTCTGCTGCTGCTTAAAACTTTGTTACATTAGCTTACCATAACTGCAACTTGGATGCCTTGTCACCCGGCAGAAAGCGCGAATGTACGGCGAGCTCATGCAAAACTCCAAAAGCAAAGTGACCCAGCTATTCCAATCTATATATACTAAAAAGGGGAAAGAAGAAATGAAGAAATGGAAAAGTAGCATTTTCAGTGTAGGTATATCATTTGACCTGGTCATTTTAAAAGTAGCTCACAAGCTGGAAAAGTGTGGGCACCCCTGCTTTAATTAATCTCACATTAGAAATAACCAGTAGTTATAAAACATTTATTTCAAGTTATAATAAATTGAATCCCAAATCATTGCTCTAATAGAGCTGTTCTGAGTTGAAAAGTTCAGTAACAAGCATTGGGTGCTTTTTGATTAGGAACGCCTCTACAAAAACATGAAACGCCAAGCATTTGTGTTTATGGTCACTTTGGGAGCCATTTACTACAAGTGCAATTAATAGCAAAACGCCAAGAAGAGGACTGAATGAGTCAGTCAAAAAAATGATGACACTTAAGACAATGTCTGTGCAGAAGATATGTGAGGATACGTTAAATACTGCTTGTCAGTAGACTTTTGTTATGCAACCATAAATTTGCAACATTAGTTCTGTAAGAAACGAGACTTCCTGTGAGCACTGTAACTAACGTGCAGCACCCGCTGAACGGCACAGACCTAAAACCCAGGGAAGAAATACCCCAAGGTGTCATTTGCACTGGGGGAATGGCCAAAATAGAATCCATGTATCTGCACTGTTGTGCTGAGCCCTATCCTGGTGTTTTCATGCAAATTAGAAAGGAGACGATCAGCATGGAAATTGTGCGCTGTTGGCCCTGAGCCGCTCCCAGTGTGGAGCTGGGTTCTCAGTGTGTCAAAGCACTGACGATAACGCTGGGATCTCGTGGGGCTTCGCCTGTATGAGTGGGTGTTCCACGTCTCCTCCTGAACTTCTGCAGCTGTTTGTGTCACGTGGAGTCTCATGTACACATGTACATTTGTAAATATTTACTAAGCACTTATAAAATGTTTTTTTTTCTTTGCCTGAATAAAATGGGAGCAGTCATGCTACACTGGAAAAAGAAGTGTATTTTCTTAACCTTTATTTTTTAGAACACCCATTCTGTTTTAAATAATGTGGTACATTGTATAAACAATAATATTTTTGTAACTGTTGCAGTCATGAATTAATTCTGCGTAGTTGATGTTTTATAGATGAAAACTGGACTGTGACACATACTGTATCTAGATGCAGGTCAAAATAATGTCCTATATTGTGCATGGTGCCCTAAATGAACATGTACTGCTATATTAATACTCACAGCATTATATTTGACAGTTCATTCATAGATTAAGATGCATTTATACCTCATTTAAACCTATTCACTGTCAACCTGCTGCATCTGGTGCTGTTCCTTTCTCTGCGATACAGAATGGAAATCTGTGGGTAAATTAAATGCTAATACTACAGATTTATATAGCTTTGGTGGTTAATTTTGGATGCCCAAGATGGACAGCACTTCACGTGGGTTTCAAACTGTGGTATGGAAGTCAAGCAAATAGTTAAAAAATGGTCCTACAGTACAGCTTGGAGGGGACCTTTTAAGGTTCTGTGTATTATCACATCAGTGACCGTTTCTTCTTTCTCAGGTATCGTTGTTATTTCAGATCACTAAAACATCCAGCATTGATGACAATCACTTTATCACATGTTAGTTGGTGCCTTCTGTTGTAGCTTATGTGGGTGGTGTGATTGGCTTAGGAATTAGAGGTCTGGTCATAATGGCACAGAAGAAGCCCTAACTGATCTGTATTCACGGGAAGATTTAGTTCCCCAAGCTTCTGACCCCAGGGCACCTTAATCTTTCTCTTTATGCAAATAGGTTGAGGTTAGCTGATCCCAAATCAGATTTGAGGTGATGCAATGTCATTCATCGATCTTTCCCTCTGAAAGTGAGAGAGACGGTTAACTCAGTGGCTGCTTTAATCTGGCACTTCTCACCATGACACCTTTCAGAATAAAAGGCAGTGTAACCAAGGTGTTTATGGGCATTTTGCTTATCATTTTGGCTTTTATAGAGATTATAACCATGTATAGAATGTAGTAGCACACAGTCAAATAATTTCTAGTCCTATTTAGGTCTTTCAAATATATGGACTAAAGTTAGTTCATTTGCTGTTTTTTTTTATACAGTTCTCAGGAAGAATTTTGCTGTCATGAAGGAATTTCTCTTTACTTTAGTGGTACCATGGATTCATGAGGAACGGCACATGGTGACTAGCTGGGAGGGATGCATGGATGTCTGCTGATAAAGTGTACTGACAATTTGCCGGGCGTCAAAACTCCTTGTAATGTCAGCGGAAGGAACTTTTCAGAAAACCTGCAGTTGTCTCTTCATTCTCTGTGCATATAATTAGGTTTCCAGTAAATGCTGTGAAGGGCTGTCTGGTGATCAACAAAATGTTGATGTTTGTGACTTTTTAGAGGGCAGAATCTTCTTAAGGCATTAAACCTTTAATGATTTAAATGTTAATTAATGCATACCAAACCCAGGATCCTTGTGCTTTGGATGACATTCAAAACCAATTTATTGTATTAACATTAGTTATGCCTAAGTGTTTAATAAAGCCAAAGCTGAAATATAGCTGTCTAATGAACAGAGAATTACCAGCAATCATAAACTATAAACCAGTTTGTTATTTTCTGGTAATTACAGTAGTATTATTTCCCCAGGACACCTCAGAAGGTGCCAACACATTTATTTATTGCTCACCATGTCGACGTGCTGTTAAGTGGGTACCACCGAAGCGTGTTTCGTATGTTGCTTAGTAACATGCAGCGGGTTCTGTGATGTTCTGCTTGGTGTTATGAATGAGCACCAAGCCACATGGGAGAGGGAGGGGGAGAGGGGGAGGGGGAGTGAGACAGGAAGAGGGAGACAGGTGGGAGAGGGAATGGGAGGGAGGAAGGCAAAGACACGGAGAAGGAGTCAGGGAAGGGGAGAGAGGATAGGGACAATGAGAGGGACATGGGGTGGAGAGGGAGAATGAGAGGGAGGCAGAGAGGAGAGGGGGAATGAGACAGGGAAAGGGAGGTGGAGAAGGAGTCAGGGAAGGGGAGAGAGGATAGGGAGAATGAAAGGGAGATGGGGAGGAGTGGGAGAATTAGACAGGGAGGCAGAGAGGAGAGGGGGATGGAGAGGGAGATGGGGAGGAGAGAGAGTGTGAGAGGGAGGCAGACAGGAGAGGGGGAATGAGATGGGGAAAGGGAGATGGAGAAGGAGTTGGGAGACAGAGGAGAGGGAGGCAGAGAGGATGGGGGAATGAGAGGGAGATGGGGAGGAGATAGAGAATGAGAGAGGGAGACAGAGGAGGGGGGAATGAGATGGAAACGGGGAGGAGAGGGAGACGGAGGAGGGAGAATGAGTAGGAGATGAGGAGGAGGTGGAATGAGAGGGAGACGGAGAGAGGGAGGCAGAGAGGAGAGAGGGAATGAGAGGGAGATGGAGAGGAGATGGAGACTGAGGAAGAAGGAGAATGAGACAGCGAGGGTGATGAAGAAGGAGAGGGAGAATTAGAGTGAGATGGAGAGGCAGAATGCGAGAGGGAGAATGAGACGGCGAGAAGATGGAGGAGAGCGAGAGGTGCCGCCTGGCTCTGGGAGGGCAGAGTGGGATGGGGAGCTGGAGTGGGAGTGGGGGGAGGCTCTGTCACAGCTCGGTGCACAGCCAGATTGCCTGAAGAGGAGGCAGCGCTGGGATAAAAAAAAAATGCCAGGAGTCACAGGGTGGGCAGTGGCATGTGGGAGGGATGTGAGCTAAGCGGGGAAAAGGAAATGGATAGGCGGAACGAGTGGAAGGAGTAGGCATGGAGGGGAATGGGTGGAGGACAAGTGTGTTTTGTTGAGTACCCTGGGGGGGGGTATATTGCTCGGAGCTCCCTGGGTTTCTGAATCCCAGCCGCATTGATCCACCCAGTGCTTCTGTGAAATCACACAGATTAACAGGCTGTCCTGAATGATGGATGGGGTCTGGGGGTCAGTGGTGCGGCCGGGCTGGGCCCCAGCATGTGTGCCTGCCCCAAGACCTCAGTGTGCCTCCTGTGCACATTAGCTGTGTGAGTGGGCCACAGATCACCCCGCCCTTTCTTAGAAATGCTCGCCATTGACAGCCTTGAGGAGAGTGGCTTACACACAGGGAATCTGTTCTGGGAAACCTCTGTATGTCACCAGGCTTGTCTTTTGCCAGTATACTCTTGAGTACGACACCGGACCCAAATTCATTTGTGTTCCTTTATATAGCTGCATAAAAAGACAGGTGTGAGTATTTAAAGCTGTGCACGTCACTTTGGGTAAGTTTGTAGCAATTAAATGGTTGGAAACCGGTTAGAGTTTATACCTGGCGGGAAATTAAGGTAGAACGGTGTGACATTGAATTATGTTCTGCAAATTTACATGTCTATGCCTGTCACACGTAAAGGGAATAATTAGGACAGAATGCTCCTTTGGTCTTTGCTTAATAGTACAGCTCAGTGAAAATTAGTTGAAGTATGAAACACATTTCAGATACTGAAGGGAGAACCCTGCGGTATTTTTATGTGACCCAAACCTCTGCTGAGGAAGGCCAGAGAGATGTCGCTGAAGTACCCCGGGCACTCACTCCGGCCTGATCGATACAGAGTACATTCAGGAGGGGGGAGCTGTTTGTATTTCTCACCAAGAATCGGATTTACAGTAACCGTTCTGCCCCGCCTCTTCCAACCACATTTTTACTGCACCTTGGCTCCTACGTTTCCTCCATAAAACACAGTAACAAAAAGCCACAAGCACTTAAGGGCTGTGCCTTGGATATGGGGGGGCGGGAGGGATTGAAAGACTCTTTTTATGCCGCTCAGCCGCTCTGTGCTGCCTCGGCGAGAGGGTCATCATCTCTGATTGGCTGGCCAGTGTATTACATCATCTCTGATTGGCTGGCCAGTGAATTACAGCGCGAGGCATCCTTTGAGACAGCCGAGCTAGTCTGCGAGCGTGTGCAGGCCTCCTGTTTGTCAGATGATAGGCCCGGGCAAGGCCAGCAGCTGGGGCTGCCATCACATGATGATCATCGGTGGTTCAGACATGCGGCATGTTGGGTTGGGTGGAATTAAGGCTTCTTCCCATATGTCAGAGATATGTCTGTTAACAGCTGCATTGGGGTTTCCTGCCAATCAACGGATATTCACCAAAAAAATATGAATCTCATTGTGATGCTTGGCCAGTCCTTGAGTTACCTTTTTACAAAATATAGAGTATTGTGCAAAAGTTTTAGGAAGTCAAAGAAAATCATGCTCAAATGATGTTGGTACAAATCTATATTGTCTGTCAAAGTGCATCAGGAGTTACCCCAGTATTTGCAACAACCATCCAAAAAATGTATTTTTTGACTCAGCCACTACTCCACCTTGTATGGCTAATCAATTCCTCATTGACTTATTTGACTTGAGCATGACTTTATTAGAGCATGTAGGCCTACCCTGACTACTCAGAACAATGGCTTTAAACATTTCCTTTGACTGCCTAAGACTTTTGCACAGTACTGCGTAACTGTTAAAAGTAATGTTTTTTAAGTAATAGTAGCTATTTTTATTAAGAATTTATCAAATAATTAAAAGAGAGCACATTAAATCAGAGCTTTCAATGATGATTCTCTGTTAGTCTCCCACTCAGTTAAGGTTTTTGACATGCAGTGGATGAAGGTTGAGGAAATGGGTTTTTTAAACCTAAAAATTAGTGGTTTTAAGGTCAAGAAAGTGTTTTGCTGTTGTCCCTTTAATCTAAATCGCCTCAAAATATCCATCTGTGTATTATGAAAGTGTAAAAGTGGAGCATCTGCAAGTCTCAGTGGATACTGTAGGTGTTCCTCCTTAGCCACCAAAGATAAGAAGTGCAGTAGCTGCAGGGTGAGAGCTGCAGCTTACCTGCTGGGCTGCGCTCGCATTTCAGCATGTGTGCATCCTGCTGTCTTCTCAGCCTTCAGCGGGACTCCTGCAGTCTTCCGCATTGTTTCCTCACCTAGGGCCTGATCTCCTAACTGTCCCTCTGCTTACAAGATGGGGGGGATCTCTCCTTTACCGGCAGGCGGCGGGGGGGGGAGGGGGGCTATTGGGCCCGCGGGGCGAAGTCCGTGTCAGGAATGATCCATGCAGCGTGACCTGCGCGTATTACTGCCTGTGAATTTTTTATCAGACAGAGCATACCGATGTATAATTTACACACATTCCAGTAACCGTCAGATTCTCCTGCAGCGTCAGGTGATCAGCGCTTTCCCATTGTGGGCACGATATTATTTAAATGCCTCTCCAAGTCCCAGCAATATGTCGGTTCAAATAGTGGCGTCGGGAGCTCTTGGTGTGTGTGCTTGGGCGGGTGGGGGGGGTCGTGCGCTAAACAGCCTGATGAATCATGACTCTGCAGAGTTCTGATCCCGTGCGGCTTCGGCTGATCGGCAAAAGAACCAAAAAATAAAAAAAGGGGGAAGTACGTTTTGTGCCGCGCGCTCTACGAAAACGTGTGGCGCAAATGAGATCTGGGCGAGCCGCAAATGAAGGCTGGACGAGCCGCAGGCCAGAGCAGAGCCGCGTGCCTGCTGACACGCAGATGTTCACGCTCCCCGCCTCTGCGCCGGCGGTCGGCAGACCTTGGTGTACCCGTGAAGGTGTCCCCAAACCTCAGGCACACACCCAGGAGGGCTGACCTGCGTGGGGGGGGTGGTGGTCTCGCAAAAAGAGACCTCGGAGGCAGCTGTACCGGTATTGTGTCATTCTGCCTTTACTGTGGTGTCGGTACTGTCAGGTCAGTGATTGAGTGGAGAGTGCCAAGATCACCCAAAGCTGCAGAGACATACGGAGACGTCTGGGTGGCAGACGCCTGTGCCAGTAGCTTACATCACTGTCTGCCTATTTCTCTGCTTTAAAAGGGGCAAGAAATAAGATCCATGACAAGTGACGCATCTATAAACGTATCGCTGTAATTTGGCATGAATGACAATTCGTTTCCCCTACTTGAGAAACCCGCAGGACCACCAGCACCATGATGCACACATCTCTGCTGCAGTCTTTTTCCGTCTTTAAAAAAAAAAAAAAAAAAACAGGATAGTAGCTCGTATTGAGGAAGCTGGATCGTTAGCCCTCAATGAGACTAATTAGCTTAATTGCCTCAATGTGGTAATGCACAGGGAGCCTTGCTGTTTATCAGATGGTGCCCTCATCACACAGAGACTGCTCAGAGAGGTTTAACTTCAGTCAGCTGTTATAGTGTAAGGGCTCAATACCGTGCCCCAGCGCTGCTGCAGTCCGTCAGCAAGCTCCCCGCATTTACCCTTTCGTCTTCTGACTCTAAATATGTGCACGCATAGCAGAGGCTGGAGTAAAGCCTTGACATATGGCCTTACTGCCTCATGCCTCCCTGCCTCATCTGTGTGTGCTGAGCCTGCATGTTGTGCCCCGTACTCAACACCAGTCGGGAATTGTACCTTAGCGTGTGTGCGTGTGTACCTGGCATAATACCCTATGCTTCTCAGTATGGTCTTTGAATCCCCACAAGTCTGACTGAATGGATGCTCTTGAGTATTTATATCTGTGTATGATAACGGTGAGTCCACTCAGAGCCTGTGCTTTGATTAGCTGAACAGTATATGGGGCTGGAGGGGCAGGAGACATTATATGGGTAAGGTACCACCCCCAGTCATTGTGATGAACACGCTGCCGTGTAAAGCTGCAAATCTGTGAGTGGAAGTGCTGAAGAAGGCAAGTGTATTAGAAGGATTATGGTAAGGTAATGAAGATAATAATAATCATGCATTAATGATGAATACTGGCGCATTTGCATATAAAAATATGTGCCTGATTGTCTGGCTGTTCTGCATTTCCCTGCATTAACCTTCGCCTTAGGAGCAGTCTGCTTTCATGGCTATGTTGGCCAACGCGTAACGTAGCACCGTGACTGTCTCTCAGGCCCGTTACAGTGATGCAGCCGCCATTCAGGCGGAAAAGTCACCAGCGGCATCAACCTGCCAATCTCCATTTCACATGCCCTGATCCTACTGTATTTGCCTGAAAGCGGGAGAAAGGAAGCTCTCAGGTGAAATGCAGGCACTCAAGCCCAATTATTTTCTCCAGTGTGTGAGCGCATGTGTGTAATTTAGCATGTGGAGCTGTACTGAATTACTTACTGAATTGCATAAGCAAACCACTTTATTTTGCTGGATTGAGACTGTGTGTACAAACTGCATTTTCAGAGGACAGGAGATTCAAATTTATTCCTATAAGTCATGCTTTACTTAACATAAAATCAGACTGTATCGCCGTTACACACAGACATGTATTATTTAAATCAGTGCATATGATAAATAGGGATACAAGCATGTATGGCACTGGTGTGAAAATCATCAGAAACCGACCCCTGTGTGTTGGTGTGTGACTGCAGGAACATCCTGATTCTGCCCAGTCCCTGGGTCACCAAGGCAGTGTCCTGCATTTCACTTCTCCAACCAATCACAGTCTTCATCGTATGACATCACCACATTGGTCCATTCTTTTCCCCATTTTCAAACTTAAGCTAAGCCTGTGATCACGGGGTTGCTGGTTCAAGCCTGGTTGTTGTTGTTGTTGTTGTTGTTGTTGTTATCATTATTATGATCATTATCATGATAACACAAGAACCCTTATGAATCTAGCACCCTTATATTGCTTCTTACAGCCTTTGTCAGTAAGCATATTCCTATGTTTTGTCTTAGACATACTTAATAAAATGGGTACTTAACAAATCTGTGCACCATATCACTTATATGACATAAAACACTAGTTTTAATTAACACAGAGGTATCATGCAATAAAGACTGTGATTGGGCAAAGAAGTGAAACACAAGCCCCTCCCTTGTTGACTCTGGTATACGTCAAACTGCGAGATCAGGACATGCATGACCTCAGCCCTGCAAAGAATATCGGACTATTAAGGTGAGGCTGGTGTTGTTATCACAGTGCCCTGGGATGTGGGCTCTTCAGCAGTTGTATAGGTGCACATCCCCCCCCCTGCACATCAGCAGAAATGGGCTGATCCATTAGCTGCATCACACAGCTTAGCTGGCTCATGACACATGCAGACTTAACCACTGGTAATCTCCTTATAATCTCTTTCACTGGGTCACATACATGTTTGCATGCACAGACACTCACAGACGGTCTTCTTTAATTAATGCTACACCAACAGATTAGCACTGAGCAAAATGCATGCACACACACGTACGTACGCACTCACGCCGTATGCTCAACAAACCCCCGTACAGACTCGAGCTCATACACAAACAGTGATGCACACTGATGAATATGGACAGTGTTTTTGCTCCGTAATTGTCAGCTTGTCAAACAGGTTTATTTTTATGCCAGAATAAATTTACAAATCAAATGTCTTATACTGAACTTGTGAAAATTCTCTCCTAGCCTTCAGAAAATGTGGCTCCCCATTACACCTTCATCTCACTCCTAATAAACACAAATCACACGCAGTTCAGCACAACTCCCCTTTAATCGAATAGAAAAACAAAAAAAAAACTCGGATAAAACAGCCTATAGACAAAATATTCCCTTTTTCAATTTACATCAGAGTTTGTTACAGAAAAAAGATGTTTGGAAAGCAGCAACCTACAAAAACCTGTGAAAAAACCAGGGAAGTAAGAAGACTCCAAAGAGACAGCCAAAAACCGTGTCACCGTCATCCTTATTCCTCTTATTTCCCCCCCCCCCCCACACACACACACACACTGGAGAGGACAGGCGGGTGAAGGAACCATGCAGCATGTTCTGGAAGTTTCCCAGCTGTGACCGCTTCCTGTTTGTTCAGCAGTATTGCCTGCAGTGTCTCTAGGCCATCAGTCCACACTGCTTACCCGTGAGAAAAGGTGTGCTAACACACACACACACACACACACACACACACACACTCACACACACACTGCCAGTCGCTTCTTAACCTTGCGGCTACCTGCCACCTCCCCTTAGCTGTAATTAGCTGCCGACGTCTTAACTGGCAGAATGGGACGCCATTAAAATGAAACGGCAACCATCTGGCATCAGCGCTGCATTTATCTCTTTCAGCTTTATAGGCTTTTGTTGTGGAGGCAAATTGAAAAGCAGAAGCCGCCATCAGCATTTGCAGGAGTAGGTAGGGGGGCAGGGGCATTTCACCAGCACACCCAGTGGCTTCTGCGGTCTGAGGCGGCTGTGTGGATGGGCCCTGGCAGGACGGACACACGGGCAGGCAGGAAGGTACAGCCAAATCTAAACAGTATGACGTGCCGCAACTCTGAGTGTATTTTATGGGTTTTTAGTGACCGTATTGGGCAATGCAGAAATGGTGAAGGTGCAAGGCTGAGGCCCCAGAGCAGTGATGCGGTCCAGAGAGGTCTGTCCATGCGGAGATGGAATTCCGACCCAAAACAGAAACGGCGTCATTCATGAAACATTCTTATTAAAGTAAATCCCTGCTTTGGATAAGGTGACACGGATTTCGGCTTTGAGTTCTCAGGATTACGTTTTAGAGGGAGATCCCTGATTTAGATGGATTACCGTAATAACCGTACACACGCTCACCTGTGCACTGCACTGGGGGAAAAGCTCTTGCCTTTGCGGCAAGTTTTACCTACATTAAGTCTACGCTACACGTCATCGCATCCAGTGCAGTTCAGCTCGGCGCTAATGAGATTAAAAAAGGGGGATGTTTGTCCCCTGGCCTAGAATATGTAACATTATTCATGCAGTGCAATGACCCTGCACTAGATAAGTGAAACGGAGCATGATTGGATGGATTCACATACTGGTGTATCAGCTTTCAGTATAAAACACGTTTTCTTTTATACATATCTAGTGAATTCAACTGTAAAATCCAAAGCCATCTTTTCACAAGAGTACAGTAATAGTCTTCCATAAGAGACAACTGCAGCCCCCTTTAGCTAAACGGAACGACTGGACGAACGTGCATAGATAGGCACAAGGTCCTGTGTGATCGCTGCCGTTTTATTATCCTTATTGTTGAGCGGAGTCTTCCTCTAAGCCAGACTATGCCTTTGTTTTATCTAGCCCTTTTGTCATTCTCCCCCCTCTGTTCCATCTAAGTGCTGCATCAACTACATAAAGAGCCGCTGTACTAATCGTGCGTTCCATTATCCTCGGAACTCGGGATCCGAGTCGGATTCCGAGTTTCGACATGCGCGCTCCCGTTTCTCCAAAAATCCTGGAGAAATCTCGGGGCGGCCCAGAGTGCCCCGAGTTTCGGATTCAAGATGGCTGCTCAGTGCAAAGACTGTAGGTGGTGCTGTGATATTTTACA
>JAODKN010000002.1:8864081-8883495 GCA_026774425.1 Petrocephalus zakoni
CTGCACCCATAGCACCCTGCTTCACTCTGCCTCTCGTTATCTCTGCACCCATAGCACCCTGCTTCACTCTGCCTCTCGTTATCTCTGCACCCATAGCACCCTGCTTCACTCTGCCTCTCTTTATCTCTGCCCCCATAGCACCCTGCTTCACTCTGCCTCTCGTTATCTCTGCACCCATAGCACCCTGCTCCACTTTGCCTCTCAGACCTGAGGGCACCAACCCTTTCCTTCCCCCATGCCTTCTCCTGTTGTCTTCTATCCATTTTTACCTGCTTTCCTCTCTGACGGTCATGTTTCTCTCTCTCTCTCTCTCCTTTTCTCCTTCACTTGTTTCTTCTCTTTTCCTTTTTTTCCCTTCTCCCTCTCTGCTCTTTATTTGATAACATCATGTGGCATTGGCTCCCCCCTCCCTCCCTCCCTCCCTCAGTCACTGTAAATGATGCACTAACTGGAAATAAAGAGCCAGTTTAGTTGCTGGATCCTTCGCCGCCCCACCGCACCGGCCGTTCCTCACAGGTACAGCATGAGGCATGAGGTCACCTCCTTGGCCAATGCCGCCATACTGTCCCGTCGCAGACTTTTGGACGACGCGCTACTTACGACATTTTTCATTTTTTGGCACCTTTGTCTGAAGACAGGAGCGGCTTCAGATTATTTTCAGAGCAGGGGGGTGGGGTGGGGGGAACATTTAAAGAAGAAAAATTAAGGCCGTCTCCACTGCCTTTCTGTTACGTGCACAAAAATGCATTTTCTTCAATTGCATCGATAATTATGGCTTGTTGTTTATCCAGAAAAAATAGGGAATGCATTGAGCTAATTTATACTAATCTAAAACAAATCAGACACTTATGACCTCTTAATTTAGGTTTATTTTCCCAATACACTGTACCATTTTATTAATATGCATACAGCACAATGGTCAAGACTTCAAAAACAAGGCTTCAAAACAGCTGTATTCTGTGGGTTCTGTTGCTAAGCAGCCTAACTCCTCCATATCTGAGGCACTCAGTGTCACGTCATGTGTTACCATTACTTCAGGCTACAAGACAAAAACTATAGATGCACATTTATCACTTTAATTAAAAATCAATAAATACTATGGAGCAAAACATTTCCAAAAGTTGGATTTGCCCATGAAGGCCCTCATTTGAGAGGTTGCCAAGGATAGCTATAGTTGGAGAGCTTATACTCACTAGCTACCTGTTAGCCCACTATCCTTAACAGAGCCACCCAACTCTATAGAGCTATACACAAAAAAGTCTTGGGAACTATTTGTTACTATTTAAATGAATATGTGCATTTGGAAAAGCCTTGTCCCCCTGTCCCACCATGTCTCCTGAGTGACAGCATCACTTCATGCCAGGGGACACTGTCACTCCCCCAACAATGAAATGGCACAGGAATGGGATTCTCTGTCCATCTCTGTGTATCTTGTGTTGTTTTTCCTGTTTCTATATCGCAGCTCTTCCATCCACCTCACCTGACAGCCCATCTCTCTGCCTACCACTCCCACCTATTGTAACCTCTGAAAGTCTGCCATGTGTGACCTAGGAGGGTGAGCTCCTCCTGCACCGCTCCCTCCCTTCCTCTCTCCACTATCCCCCTTAAACCTCATTTACCGTCACCACAGCCACAAACGCCCACCACGCCGGGCCCCACTCGTCTGTCCAGAGACTGCCGCCAGCGCTTCGCAATAAACCCGCCGCTGATACTCCAATTCAATCTCCTCCGCTGAAATTATTTTCCGAATTTGAATAGGCCAGCGCCATGGCGCGCAGATTCCCGCCTGCTGTTTCCGGAGCAAGGATCCACCCAAACGCACAGCATCCATATACGGAGTGTCCCCCAGACTCGATACTGTGTTTATTGGGGGAGGTGGGTATTTACTGCTCGGCATTCAAATGGTCGTAACAGCCCCCGATTTGTCATGGCGATGGGCCTCGAAAAATAAAAAACAATAATAGCTGTGGAGAGACAAGGCCACTCTCTGTACATCAGGCGAGATGGATGCAGAGTGCCCTTGGACGCGCCGAACACAGCCTCGCAGCTCGGAGGGATTCTGCATCCTACGCTGTTTTGACACGCCGGAGACGTCCGGGCTGAGTCAGGGCCGCTCCCGCGACGTGCGGGGCCCAGCCGGCCACGTCACACGTCACGTGCGGCAAGGAGCTTACACTCTGGCCGTGCCGTCTCCCTCGAGAGAGAAACCCGTTGCCAGACCACCCTGTGATCGCAAAGGTCAGCACAGGCCGTCTCTCCTTGCCTCCCCCTCGCTTTGTCTCTCCTTATTTCCGCCAGCGTCGTTCTCCCGCGAACGCGGCGCAGGAGCCAGTCAGCAGAAAAGCTGGCCCAGCCACCCCCAGCGCTCTTTGTTTGCCCTGTTCCTGCTGGTGGCACTGACTGTCCTAGGATTGGAAACTTCCACCCTCTCAGGCGGCCTGAAACGCAGCACCAGACATGCACCGGGAATGACTGCTTTTCCGATTTAATCTAAAGCGCCAAACTGGAGCGCGCAATCTACAGCTGCTGCCTATGACAGGCCCCTGGCAGACGGTTAAATTACCCATCCTGTCGGGCCCCATCTCCTAACGCTCTGACGCCTCCTTTCAGCAGTTTCTCCCATAGCCATCTTACTTACTTCTTCGTTTGTCAGTTCCCTTTGTATGCCTGATTTCTATGAGCATAACTTTATTCTGTAGTGCGTATTTTGCCATACTTAACTCTGGAGTGCTTCATTGTAATCTGGGATGATTGAGCAAATGCTTAGTCTGTACCATAATAATCTAGGATTATACGTTGCTATTGCAAGCTTGTGAGCGGTCCTAATCTTGTGCTGCAATGTGTGTAACACTATAATCTCGCCTGGATCCACACTGTTTTACATACTTTATAATCTCAAACATTACAGCCCAGTGTTTGTTAAGCATCGAGCTGAGATGTTTACAAAGTCTGCATTCTCATACTGAATTGTCTATAAGAAATGAGAAAAGCCATAGACAGAATCATAATGGTGCCCAGCTGAGATTCGGAGCAGAAAACTCTATCTTGACAACTTGCAGTGACCTTGGAGAAAATATGATTCTGGCTTGATATTGAACATTTCTCAAGCCGAGTTTTTATCTTGTGTTTGTTAGTCCAAAAACATCTTGTTCTGAGTCAAGATGTCTCATGTTAGAAGGTCTGTGTGAAAATGCCCGGGAGCCAAATAATCCAGGGGCTGGTTTTTCCGAAGCTGCCTCAAACCATGGCTCACATGCTATTTTTAAACAGGGAAAAATACTAATAATTTTAACAATGTACTGTCCCAAAGGAATTTATCTGACATACTTTAATAAGGGAGGCATCCTCATCTAAAAATGCTTTAGTAAGTATATGATTCATGGTAACAAAAAGTGGAAGCTTGGGGCTTGATTAATCTGAGCAAATTAAACTGAAAAATCTTCAACAATTGAGCAATTTCCCAAGTTGCAGATGCTAAACAAATACTATTTGAAAAAATTGGATTTTCAATTAAAGGACTGAGAGAATATTAGCAGAGATGATATAAAATGTCACTGGGAGTTTGACACATTAGTGCCTGCCAGATAAAGCAGAGGGGAAGCTCTCTGCCTTCCTTATGGCCTGGTGGCACTCTCTCCAACTGGCCTTGCGCTGGTGCCATCCTCATCTCCCTGGGCTGTGTGACCAGTGTCTTAATCTGACAGCCTCGGATGACTCACACGCCCGTGTGGTAATGTGGCCCTTCGGCACGGTGCTGTCTGTACACGCTGTAATCCAGGGGGCCACACGGGGCTCTGCGGAGCCTCCTGGTGCACGGGCACGTGTGACGCTACGGTAATCGAGATGCCGGGGACGTCGCGGGGACTGTGGCCTAAGTATTAATGACGGGAGCGCACACTCCGCTTCAGAGACACTTCTGCCCGGCCGCACAGGCCGCGATGCCACCACCCACAGGCTGTGCGTATTCTCGAGGCCGTCGGCGGGAGCTGGCGAGGACGCCGCTTCTCCTGGCCCGGCAGCTCTGCCCTACTGGCAACCAGCTGTCTCCCAGCAAGAGGGATGGACAGGACTGGAAGAGTACAGAACCGCAACCTCCCTCCCGCAGGCCTTGGCCTTTGTCCTGTCCCTCAGTCCCTCTCTCCCTCCCTCCTTCTTTCCTCCGTTCCCCGTTCCCTCCCTCTTTCTGGCCACTGTTGTCGGAAAAGTGAGCGTCAGGGCTGTAGGCCAGGAGATGGAGAGGAGCAGTGGATAGAGGAAGTGGGGGCAGACGGACAGTGAGGACTGTGACAGTAGGAGGCGTTCCCCTGTAATACACACGCACCTGACTGTGAGCACGGACACAGCTGGCCAGGGCAGCAGCGACCGAGTGAACGTTAAATGTCATTATATCTCATGTTTTAATTGCATAAAAGGTGTAGTGGTATTGATGAGGCACACTATAAAGAAATCCCCTTCAGGCAGCATCCGTGTGTCTGCCTGCTGTCGGTCTGGTAAAGGTCAGCTTACTAACAGGCCTCCCTTCGCGTCTGCCGTCTCCGTTTATCTGTGCCACGCCGCTTCTGTGCCATGCCTGCTCTGGCTCTTTGTAAACACACTGACAACTTATTACCGTCATCCTTCGTTATACTCCGCTGGCGTTCCTCCACTGTTAAGATATGAGGAGGATTATACTCGGGGAAATAAATTGCTTCACTCCAGTGTTCAGCGGAAACGTAAAAGTCAGTGTCAGGGTGGGGAATTATATGTCTCCAAGGACAGTCTCTGACTGAGCACTAATACCCCAAACATGCACGGCTGTGTGAGGCGGAGGGGAGCCGTGCCACGGGCCGGCATTATCTTACAGCTTTCATGCTGTACATCGTAAGACTGCACATAATTATGTCTTTGTGTGAGATTAATAGTTTCAGCAGATAAGGCAGGCTTGTGCATTATTATCCTGTCCAAAAGGATGGGGAGTGACATTGCACTGAAACTTTCCGGTGACACTGACGGGTCGGTGCGGGCGTCAGGTGCGGCCCCGCGGGCTGCTCTCCATCGCCGTGGCAGGGGGACAGGGGAGCGCGCACCTGCCTGAGCCGCGCGGGGAGATGCGCGGGGAGACGCGGGGGGAGATGCGGGAGCCGCTGAGAGCCGTCACCCCGCACTTTGGCGCGGTGCAAAAGCACGGCCATACAAAATAAAGTGGGCAATACCTGCCTGCGTATGCGGCTCGCGAATGCCTCCACTTGCCCGCGAACCGACTCACGCTATTGTATCTAGAATTAATATCTTTGTGGGTCTGATATTATTTTGCAGCCGCGAAGAATATGCCACTTCGCACTGAATTAATTTAGGATTAAACGCATGCATCTGTACCGGCGTCACGTATTCCGAAGCCCGGCGAGCAGATCTGCGCGAATAAGTGCGGAGACGCTCCTACCTCTTCGGAAACGGCCCCGGCGCGCTGCCGTCCTCCTCAGCCGCGGAGCCGGTCGCCGGTCCTCCCGCGCTCCTCCGAGCCCGATCTGGCGGCGCTCTCACGGCGCTGCGTGTCCGTCGGCAGGGCGCCCTCTGCCAGCGCCGGCATCGCTCTCCGCTTCGCGGTGTTTACGGGAGCAACTTGTCTCTCACAGCCGCATTGTCGGGCTCACTCGGGGGGCGACACGCCCCGTACCCCCCGTCCGGCGGTGCCCCGGAACCGAGCGCTCGAGTCTGATCTGCTACCGTCCTGTGATATTAATTTGGCGAAGAGTTAGACCTCTGTTCGGGCTGTGCGTCGCTTCCCCGCACGGCCGGGTCTGTGGGGCTCGGGATGGAGGGAGCGGGGACGCGCCGGTGGGAGGGGGCAGCGCCAGAGGAGGAGGGCGCACGGGTCCGCGGCCGGTGGGGGAGATGGGGCCGCCGGCGTGCTGCCTTCCCTGTAGTTGGGGCTGGGGCTGGAGTCCGTGTGCCCGTGTTCATTCATGTGCATTGATCGCTGACGACGGCTTAAGTGCACGTTACCGCGTGTTATAAATGCAGCGGCGGATAGCGCCCGTGCTGCTGCGTGATGGAGCGGCTCTGCATCTGCACCCAACTTCATGGCAGTAGTTTGTTTTCGGGGAGCTGTCACTGTGTAAGTGGCATAACGCGCCTTACGTGTTATGTAGGGCATTTTCTGCCATTTGATCTGCCTGTAAGCCTGCAAAGTGTGTGTTGGTAAATGCCTTATTAATGTGTAAAATCATATTTATTATATTTATTGTCTTTGTTACTGCAGTTTTTAAAAATCCTGGTATGTTTAGGCCGCTGTCTGTTATTAGCAGTGATAGCTTTATAACTGTGGTTCTGATTAAGAGCTATCATCACGGAAAATCAAAAACGGGTAAGGAGCCAGACCCCGTCCTGCGGTCAGTGCACAGGACTGGAGGCTGGCTGTGTGGGTGTGGCTGTGTGCCGGCCAGTCCTGTCACGGTGTGCGAGGAGCCCGCTGCTCCTGCATGCAGTCCCCCGTAGTGTGTGCCATCGCTTAACACCATGTTTGTGCTGCAGCCATACAGCGGGCTGCGGAGAGCGTCAGACAGGCTGCGTGCCAACAGCGGAGGCCCTGTCTGTGGGGCTGGGGGTGGCGTCGCCGTCACGGACCCGGGCTGTACGGCGCGAGAACAGCACCAGCCCTAAATAACTTTAGCAAAAGATATACAACACTGAAATAAATAACAGCCATCAGTCTCGCATATCACGCATCATGTGCAGGGAGGGTGCAGGGAGAATAGTTACGGTTATGGAAAAATAAGAGGAATGCCTGGTATATAGTCCAGTATAATTCTGCTTAGAAGCAAATCACGAGAAATGAAGGAATTAACGGCATGTCCACACCCCACGACTACCTCTTTGCCCACACACCCCCCGTCTGATTGTTTTTCTGAAACTGTTTCCCAACCATGTTGATGAAGCCGAGGGGGGAGAAAAACGAAGGAATTGGATTTTGCATTTAATTTTTGTTCTTGCTCTGGGGAAGCAGTTCGACGCCCAAATGGAAAGTGCAGCGTAATTTAAAGCTGGGTAACGGCAGCTCGCGGAGGCCCTGGCCGCGGCAGGAAGCAGGCAGCGGCGGCCCTGGGGGGGGGAGGGGGTCAGGCAGAGAGGGAGGAGCGATTGCGTGATGTTTTTGGGAAAACAGGTGGCACTGGGAGAGGGGGACTGGTGGAGAGAAAGCAGAGGTCATTAGGCCCACGAGGGAAGGCCGTGCAGGGCCCGAGGCGAGGGGCACCTCGCAACTTTGCAGGCTGCCGCGTATTTAACCCACTTATCACAGTCATACACTGTCGAGGATCAAAACGGCTATAAATGGCTTCAGCAAACAAGCATTGCTCGTTCTCTGCACTTTCACCACACATATTGTTTACTTCTGCAAATATATTACAATATGTAATCAGCACTAATACCATTATTGCCATTAAAATTAGCACGGGATACCAGTTTGTCATGAGTAAACTGCAGAATTTGCATTTTAAGTCAGAATTCACACTCTGCAGCAGGAAGACGGCACTACACGAGAGCAGCGGTAGTCCCCTGGAGCGCGAGCAGAGCCTGGCGGGGGAGCGGCCCCCCTCTGCTCCCGGCTCATCTCCTCCTCTGCATGCCAGTCTAACATCCCCAGCCTCGCTAACAGTGACCCTTTGTCACCAAACCCACAAGTCTGCCTGTCCTGCCTAGATTCTCTCTCTTTCCTTAAACTCTGTCCAGCTTTTTCCGTGCCCGCCTCCCCATCCCTCCCCATCCCTCCCCATCCCTTCCCATCCCACTGCTTGCCCCAGTTTGAAATGGTCGCCCTAGAACATGTCCAGCCCCATCTTCACACCCTCGTTTCCTTACCTCTAGTGGCACTGGGAACCTTTGGACCAACTCTCTCTTTATTCTTGTCTTCGAAAATCTAGCAGTTTCTCTTCCTTTTGCCAATCTCTCTCTCTCCCTCTCTCTCTCTCTCTCTCTCTGTGAATTTTCCCTCTCCCCCTTGGCCCTCCCTCCCTCCCTCCCTCTCTCCATTCTCCCCTCTTCCTTTCTCTCCCCCCTTCAGCCCCTGTCAGGTGATGAGGGATTCTGTGTTTGATGCTTAGGAGGTGCTCTTTCTCAGTTGTGCCGAGCAGTGCAGAGTTTTCTGGATGACTTTCACCGGTGACAGGTGAAAAAATCGTGTTGTTTTTTGTAGGTTTGCTTTTTTCAGATTTTCTTATTGCTCTTTCTCCCAGGTGGCTAGAAGCGGGCCGCAGACACACACACATACACAGAATATTTATATATGCAGTTGTTTTCTTCTGAGTAACACCATTTCTCCTTTCTCTTGCTTGCATGCCCCCCATCCACAAAAGCCAGTACATTTCCATGTAGTTGAAATCCACTCAAAGGCCATTTTAGATTCACCTTACTAGTGCTTTTGCCTCCAAAACTTTGAGTAGGTGAGTTGTTTGTTCAGAGAGACCATTCTCTACACTACTGCAGAACTCAGCTGTTATTTTTGTGCAGTTGTGGATATCCTGTCAGCTTTAACAAATCTGGCCATTCTCCTATGACCTTTCTCATTAGCGAGGTGTTTTCGGCCACAGAAATGCCAGTGACTGGATGTGTTTTGTTCAGCGCCATTCCCAGTTACCTCTGGTCATGGTGGAGTGTGAATATGACGGGAGGGTGGCTGTTTCTGAGACGCTGTGTGCACCCCGCCTGGTACCAACAATCACACCCTGTCCAAAATTGCTTAGATCGCACATTTTAGTGTTCTAACGCTCTGCCGAATAATACGTGACCCTCTTGACGCTGCCCGTGTTTTGCTGCAGCTGTGTTTTGCTGTTTAGAGGAGCAGTTTGCGTTAGAAAGCAGCTGTATCTGATTACCTGGCTACTGAGTGTACTTTGTGTGTGTTTAGTAACATCTGGTGGAAGCCTGTAAAATTCCTAATAATACTGTACAGATGCTCCTCGCGTTACAATGGTTTGACTAGTTGCTATTTCGGCTTTTGATCTGTCCCCGGGATAGCGATAGGCCTTAAGATACTTTCTTCTAATGCCGTGCATCCATGCGGCCGTGCATCCATGCGGCCGGGCATCCATTCGGCCGTGCATCCATGCGGCCGGGCGTCCATGCGGCCGGGCATCCATGCGGCCGGGCATCCATGCGGCCGTGCTTCTACTATGCGTATTACACTTTGCTTACGCTTGCAGCTGCAACACTGTATTTTTCTTATATTTTTATTTCTAACATTCTCACCCTTTGTATTTCATTCTGAATCATCTGTTTGTGATTCATGGATATGCTTATGTTTCTAAATGTCTAACACGAGCCCCTTATTTTAATGATACCCAGACAAAACTATTGCTGACCTTTTGTAGCAATGGAGGTTAGACTGTAGAATAGGCAGACAGTGTGCTACAGTGTGTTAGGCCGTGTGCGTACTGGTGCGTCTGGCCTGTCTGCCGGAACCACCGCGTGCCACATCTGCGTTTAGCTCGCTGAGGGCTGGGCTGCCTCTTCTCGCTTGACTCTGGCCTGCTTCCCCAGCGAGTCTCTATAGGTTTAGTATCTCTCTCTGCCTCCCAGGTACACACTCACTGGCCTTTATTATACCGTAGTGCTGTACCTTTGCCAGGAGCTGGAGGGAGCCTGACGTTAGCCTCCTGCTTGTTAAATGTTACCAGGGATAGTCTCAGTGGTTGTAAATCGTGAACATGCATCCTTTCATCCGTGATCTGTAATTCTTATCGGGTGTGGGGCGAGCCCATGGCCCATCCTAGGAAGCCCGGGGTTGTAAGCGTCCACACTACGTTAGGCATGTCCTGCATGTGTCAGAGTCTCGTTCCCGGCACCAGCAAGGCTCCACTGCTTATTCTGACTCAGGGCACCGTAGTGACTTTAATGAGACCAAATTGATTGGCCTTGTTGTTCACTGAGTTGTCTGAGATGAGCACAGATCCGAACAGCAGTGAAGCCAATGAACTGCATGCTGCCATTGTGTACAGCTCATGGGCTCCAGAGTCAAGCCACTATGTTTTTATTTATTTATTTCTTTATTAATTTAGTCAAACGGAAATGGTAAATATATACTGCGTAATAGAAACTGTCCCGCACCGCATTATAAGGATTTATTTACAGTACACTCTATGATGCATCTTAGATTGGCAGATTCCAGACTGCTGCAAAAAGTGAATAGTTTGATGATAAGTGCAGCTAAATATAGTTTGATTCATAATTCAAGTAATTGAATCAGTGAATATTTAATACCGCGTCCCTCATCAGCACCACATCAGTTCCCGCTCCGCTGCCCGCTCGGCCCCCGCGCTCGGCATTATGGGTCAGCCCTAACGACCCCCTCCGCCTCCCTGCCCCTTGTCCCTTGTGGAAAGCCAGGCGGGGTGAGACAGATGGCGCCGTCCCCTGCCCGGGGTATCAGCATCTTACTGCCCTCTGTCCCCCCGGGCGCCCTGCTGCCACCCCTGCTCCCTGCACCTTCCCGCATACCGTCGGGACGACGGACATGCCGGCACAGAACGGGCAGAGCCATCGTCTGCCTCTGTCTCGCAACGCAATTAACTACATTTCAGTAACGAGGCTTTGAGCTTTGCGGTTGCCATGGTTACTTGGCCCCAGTGCCCGCTCCCAGTCTGGGCGAGTGCGTTTGCGTGCGTGCGTGCGTGCGTGCGTACGTGTGTTTGCATGTGTGCCCGTGTGTATCTTTGCATGTGCGCGCGCGCGCGTGTGTGTCACAGCTGTGCGGCAGGCCTGCTGTGAGGAGGACCTCGGCCCAGCCTCTCCCGGCCCGTGTGGGCGCGCTCGGCTGCCTGGGTCGCCGGCTCCTTCACTGCAATGCCGCTCATCCTTTCGCTTGTTTTATTGTTGACTGTGCGGCTAAATAAGAAGTATTATTAATTTCACACTGCAGTAATTCTGCGCACGTGTGATATTACAGCAGCCGCTATAGCTGGTGGTTACCGCCCAGCCGGATCTGTGTATTATGTGAAACACCGAGCCCTGCGTCTCTGTGAATTAGCGCATGTGTGAATTCTGTATCTGTTCAGATATCTATGTATTTCTCCGTTTTTCTGCCTGTATGTGCATTGGTATTTTTTTGTTTCTCCATGCGTGTCTCTGTTTTACTATGTGTTTCTCTGTGTCTGGCTATGTGTTTATGTCTGTCTGCTCCTGTGTTTTTATGTGTTTCTGTGCTTCTCTGTGTTGCTGCATTCCTGAGTATGACTATGTGTGTGTGTCTGTGTGTTTCTCTCTGTGTTGCTGCATTTCTGTGTATGACTGTGTGTATGTCTGTGTGTTTCTCTCTGTGTTGCTGCATTTCTGTGTATGACTATGCGTGTATGTCTGTGTGTTTCTCTCTGTGTTGTCTTTCTGCTTCCCTGTTTTCTCTCTGTGTTTCTGTGTTTCTCTCTCATTTTCCCTGTGAGTATATGTACGTCTCCCCCCTGTGTATGAGATCGTTTCCTGCCAGCCCCCCTCCCTCCCTGAATGTTGGCTTGGGTCCTGCACCAAGCCAGGGTGCCCGGCGGTGGTGGCCGTCCTCTGTAGGACTGTCCCGGCTGCCTGCAGTGAGCAGACTGTGGTCACCGAGCAGTGACCTTATGCTGCTTTGAGTATCACTTCACGAAGGCTAGCTAGGACCCCTTTCATAGAGTTAGTCTCCGGACACTTCAAGCATTTTGTATGTAGACGATGTCCTTGCTGTTCGAGTGATTTTGAATCATTTTTTGTTCGTTTTTTTTTTTCCCCCCTCATTTCAGCTAACAAGACCCTGCTGGGAGGAGGAGGAGGTAAGACCATGTTTTACTCATACTCTGTATCTGCCATCTCTGTCCATGTCTGCATTTGTGAGATGTGTTGCTGGAGCAGGGTGTGGATTTGACAGAAGCTGGATTCCAGACAGAATGCTCAATTTCCCGAGAACTCTATCATGTGTAATACAATGTTGTAGGGGTTTCTGGATGGGCCAGAGAACAGAACCATATGGCGTAGGGGGCTTGGCAGTGAGGAACAGAATAGGGAACAGGGTCCCTGTTCTGTGCTGGGCAGGCTGGGGTCAGGCTAACCTGACATAAACGGAAATACAGTAACAAGATAACCGGATGCTACACACACCCTCACAAAGTCACCTAATGTCCATGCTGGATGTGATGAATCGAATAACAGCAGGGATTAAAAATGTAAAATGCTAGTAGCCTTCTTGGATTCCATTCGCCACTTAAGGTTATGTCGTCTAACCAAATTAGCTGTAGTCCTTATATTTACTATTGGAGAGTCATTTTTTTCTGCTACTTCAACATTATTTTTCTATAATTTCAGTTTATGTGATGTAAGTTTATATATAATGGCCTTCCTGCCTATAATGCCATGTAAGTTATAATAAAAAAGGGATAATTTCTCATATTCATTAATCAAAATTATGGACAAGCTTTTATGGAGGTCAGCGTCAGACGTCTGACAATTAAACCACTGAGAGGCATAAAGTCTCAGCAGAGATGGGAAGGTTGGGGCTTCCTGTGCCTTAGCGGGTGGCGTGTGTGTGTGTGTCTGTGTCTGTGTGTGCGTGTGTATGTCTGTGTGTGTGTGTCTGTGTCTGTGTGTGCGTGCATGCGTGTGTGTGTGTGTGTCTGTGTGTGCGTGCATGTGTGTCTGTGTGTGTGTGTGTGTGTGTGTGTCTGTGTGTGCATGTGTGTCTGTGTGTGTCGGTGTCTGTGTGTGCGTGCATGCGTGTGTGTCTGTGTGTGTGTGCGTGTGTGCACATCCGTGGGTGTGTGTGTGTGTGTGTGTATGTGTGTGCGTGCATTCGTGGGTGCGCGTCCGTGGGTGTGTGTGTGTGTGTGTGTGTGTGTGCGCGAGCGTGGGTGTGTGTGCGTGCATGCGTGTGTGCGCGTCCGTGTGTGTGTGTGTGCGCGTATTTTTCAGCTATTTTGCTCATTTACACCTAAAAGCTTTTTATTACACTTCCCTGTCACCTTAAACAAACCACTGTAAAGATATGTTAAGTGAAATAAGTGTAGATATTCTGATGTGTATAAATATATTTATTTATGCCCCACTCCAAGAACACCTGAAGAAAGTGGGGTCCCAGAGCAGAGGTTCAGCAGCCGATGTAATGTCCCTTATCAGACCGTTCTGAACCATGCCAAGCTGTCCCGTGACCTTTGCTGGATTTAGAGGTGTCAGGTAAATGAAGGACAGTCTAACCAGCCTGCACCCTGGTATTACGTAGACTGAAAAGGGTCGAGTTTATGACACATCACTGTCAGATAGACGTGATCGCTGGCGTGTGGTGACTGCAGCCAAAAGAGGGCTGTCCATCCAGAGAGGGGGTCACACCCAAAAACACGAAAGAAGAACATAGAATGCTCACGGAAAGCCTTGGGATGCTTGCTTAATTCTGTAATAATGTTGCCAATTTATTGGTTTCATAAGAAAAAGTATTGGGACACCCCTCCAAATCATTGAATTCAAGTGTTCCAATCACTTTTATGGCCACAAGTGTATAAAATCTAGCACCTAGGCATGCAGACTGCTTCTACAATCATTTGTGAAAGAGTGGGTCGCTCTCAGGAGCTCAGTGAATATAAGCGTAATACCATAATAAGATGCCACCTGTGCAATAAGTCCATTCATGAAATTTCCTCGGTACTAAATATAATATTCCACGGTCAACTGTTAGTTGTATTATACCAAAGTGGAAGCAATTGGGAGCAACAGCAACTGGTAGGCCATGTAATGGTAGGCCATGTAATGGTAGGCCATGTAATGGTAGGCCATGTAATGGTAGGCCATGTAAACTCACAGAGCGGGGACAGTGCATGCTGAGGCGCACAGTGTGCAGAAGTCGCCAACTTTCTGTAGTCAATAGCTACAGACCTCCTTCATGTCGCCTTCAGATTAGCTCAAGAAGTAGAAGTAGTATTGAGTAGACAGCTTCATGGAATGCATTTCCATGGCTGAGTGGCTGCAGCCAAGTCTTACATCACCACGTGCACTGCACAGCGTCAGATGCAGTGCTGTAAAGTACACTGCCACTGGACTCTAGAGCAGTAGAGACATGTCTGTTTAGCAATCTGATGGATGGGTTTGGTGGTTGCCAGGAGAACAGTACTTGCCTGACTGCATTGTCCCAAGTGTAAAGTTTGGTAGAGGGGTGATTATGGTGTGGGGTTGTTTTTCAGGGATTGGGCTTGGCCCCTTAGTTCCAGTGAACGCTTAATACTTCAGCATACAAAGCCATTTTGGACAATTTCATGCTCCCAACTTTGTGGGAACATTTTGGGGATGTCCCCTTCCTGTTCCAACATGACAGCACACCAGTGCACAAAGCACGGTCTATAAAGACATGGATGAGCAAGTTTGGGGTGGAGAAACTTGCCAGGCCTGCTGAGAGCCCTGACCTTAGCCTAATAAAACACCTTTGGGGTGTTTTTGACCGGAGACTGCGAGCCAGACCTTGTCGTCCAACATCAGTGCCTGACCTCACAAATGCTCTCCTGGAAGAACGGTCAAAAATTCCCAGAAACACACTCCTAAACATTGTGTAAAGCCTTGCCAGAAGAGTTGAAACTGTTATAGCTGCAAAGGGTGGGCAAACTCCAGGTTAAAGCCTCTGTATTAAGAATGGGATGTCATTAAAGTCCATGTGTGTGTAAAGGCAGGTGTCCCAGTACTTTTGGCAATGTAGTGCAACTATAATTTGTATTTCAATTTATTACTACTTGAAATGAATGTTTTATTTAAAACTACCAATTGTCGCTGTGTTATATAATTACATAACAAAAGAATATAATAATGATTTTGGTTATGAAACCAATACATTTGCAATATTTTTACTGAATACAGCAAGCGTCCCAGGACTTTCTGTGAGCACTGTACTGCATTATATGGAGAGACGGTGTGTAAGCAGGCTTCTCCAGACGGCGCCCCCAAATGGCCTGCTGGGTAACTGCAGCGTGCCCACAGCACGTTCCCTCGCTTCTTGGTCTGAGCTGGACCCCTGGCCAGCGGCGGCGGGGTGATGAGACGTCGCGTTCCTTTCCTAATTTTCATTTTTATGTATTTCTTAAAAGCCTTGGTGGTATAAGTTGACACTTAATTCTGTTAAAAGTTCCACAGTTTAAAAAAAAATCACAGAGTGCAACTGCATTAGTTAGTTGGGTGTGGGACGGACGGCCGGTGTGTGTCGCCGTGCTGCTGTCTGTGGCTTTCGCTGTGTGTGTGTGTGTGTGTGTGTCCCTATCAGGGTCTGCGTGTGTAATTTATGGGTGTGGAGTGCTGTGTAAATAAACAGTAATTTCTCAGTGTTGACTCAGTGCTTGGTGGGGGGTGTTAAGTGCCTGCCCGTGTGCTAATCAATATCAGTGATAAATCTGCAGCGCGAATTCCTACTCATCAGATCCGCCCCTCTCCTCCCTCTGCCAGCCTCCCAGCCCTCTGCCCCGCTGGTGCCTTTGCCCCTCCTCCTCCATTCCCTTCTTCTCTACAGTCCCTCTTCTATCCTTCTCCATTGCTCTCCGTCATTCAGTTTTTCTCCCCCTTTATCTGACCACATTCCTCCCTGCATTAACTCGCCCAGAGTAGAATAAAATGTAACGCAAACTCTAGTAAAACACCCTGGAATTCAGCCGACGGCCCCAAGCTACGTCCAGCGATGCTTTGTTGTCCATCCTATAGTCACCTCCTTTCTCATTCTCATTTCTTTTCACCACACGCCTCCTCCTGCCCCTCCTTCTCTCGCTCTACGCCTCCCGCTTAACTCCTCACCTGCTTCGTTAAGGAGCAAGACTGGAACCTGAGTGCTAATTAGTCTGGGACTGTTTGGGGAGCAGAGGCCGTTTAGCCTGTACTGAACGAGGGTGATAGGAAGCATGCTGACGGTTTCAGGTGGCAGAGAATCAGCAGATGATGGAGGTAAACGGCCTGGCTGTGGGCGAGGGGAGTGGCAGGGCTGGGAAGGGGGTGTAGCTCTCTCCCCCCACGTCTCACCTTCTGCTGCCACGGCTAGCCATTCGTGCACACCATCCAGGAGAAAAACAAGATAAACCCCGGGATATTTTACTAATATACAGTACTGCAGAATCGTCTAAGGCAGTCAAAGAAAACTGTGTTTGTGTGGGAGTGAGATGATTGGATGGATGGATGACAGATTGGATGGATGATTGGTTGGATGGATGACTGGATCTTCAGGTTGGTGAAAAGCTATGAATTTACGTCTGTGGATGTGTGCCAGCTTAGCCATTTCAAAGCCGATTCTAAGGTCACCTCAGTGTTTGCAGGAATTATACTATATTCACATGCATTTGTTGGTTCAGCAACCAGCATAACATGTTTGGCTAATCAATACCTCATCAAGTTATTTAACTAATTAACTTAATGAAGTGAGCTAGTGGTGAAATGGCTGGCATCCTCTGGGGAGAGGTTTGGGACCTGAAACCGTGTTCATCTAGACATCTAACAAGATATCAGTGACTTCTTTTGAGAAGAAGTTCTTTTTTTATTGGGTCACTATGAATTTACATATATTCTAAAGTTAAATTGTGTTTTTTCTGAGCAAATATGCACTTTAAAGCAAATAGCTTTAAACACTTTCTTTCTTGACCTTAGTCTTTCGTTGGAATTAATGAAACAGAGTAGGTGGGCCTTCCTGCCAGGTTAGCGGGCGAGCCAGAGAGCTTCCTGTCATGTGACGTTGGCACTGTAGCACAAACTGCGTGCTCACCATTTCAGGTGAAGCCCCACTGCCCAGCAGGAGGGGATGCCGGTGCAGATGGGCACAGCGTTCCCGGCGCAAGTTATATAACTGCGTTTAGTGAAATGGGAAATGGAGAAGCCATTCAGAGAGAAAAAGCTTGCATTCATAGAAAGGCAAATATCCTGTTGATTGTTTTTGAGAATACTGTATGAGCTTTCTGTAAGGACAAGGGTTCTTGAAGTACCTATGCGTAACTGAGGGCAGCAAAGAACACAAATTAGCGCATTCAGAATGGCAGGCTGCCTTGAGGCCAGGGAGGAAGGCCATGAAAGTGAAACGGCTGACGAGGGCCGCAGTTGAGGCGTCCGCCGGGCACCGGCCTTCAGCAGACAGGATGCAAGCCGTCCTCAAGTGCCCCCTAGAGGTCAGAAGTGAGTCAGCCGCACTTCCGGAAGGGACTCGGAGGCTGGTGTGACGGATGTGCGGCGGCGGACTGATGCCCCTGACCAACTGCCGGTCACCAGCAGGCACGTGCCGGTGCACGTCCTAGAAAGCACATGCGAATGGGACCCACCAATCAAGGGAGGCTTCATTTGTCAGGCCTCCAGTGGTAACCTTCTGGGGGAAGGTTTGCTGCCCATTAAGCACATACAGGCTGTCAGTCAGTCTCCCATTGGACGATGCAGAGATTTGGGGCCCGAGGGCTGTGGCCCCCGGCCCGCCAGCAGGCGCGCGAGCCACTCAGCCCGACTGTGTCATGCAAGAGCACTGTCCGGCTCCCGTCTTGGTCTCTGCGCGGTGCTCCATGGCTGCTTTGTGACTGGTTAATCTCAACGGTCCTGTTTGGTTAGAAGTCATGTGTTGGTTAATCCCTGGGCACAGCGCGGTAGAGCCCTCGCTTAAGCTGGCCTCCCTGGTGAGGATGTTTGCATTTCTGCGTGTTCCTCGCTTGGCATATCAGCACGAGTCGGGGTCCCGCAGTACCCCTCTTTTCTCAGCTTGCCCTGTGGGCGCTGTAGCTTGAATTGCACTGTCTGGAAAGAGGCTGATGTAGGGTTGGGCCTTTATTCCCCCTGCATTTGGCTGCCATTTCCCTGTGAAATCTGTGCAGGGATCAGCTCTCGCTAGGGCTAGACCTTCTGCTGCAGAAAATCCTGGCCGTGGTCCGTGGCTCCGTCTGTGTGTGTGTGTGTGTGTGTGTGTGTGTGTGTGTGTGTGTACGTGAGTGCTATTGGCGACATGTTGTAGCTCCCTGCTTCGTTAGCATGGAGCCAATTAGCACCTGCTAACGAGCTCACTCTCCCTGTCTGCCTCTATAAAAGGGAGGTGCGGCCAGTGACACAGGAAGGCTGCCGGTCCCCACGGCCAGCCCCCCCCCCCCCACCGCCCCACCGGCTGACTCCCTTCCTCACACACAAACACTCTGACTCACTGAGCTCCATTAACCGAGCCGTGCACAATAACCCCAGTGTTTCCATCTCCTCCTTTTCACCTCTTCCTCTCCATCCATCTTTCATCCCCTCTGTCATAACATCCCTCTGTTTGCTGCTTCAGTACCACTACCTGTGCCGGCTCTCAGAAATCATCTGCAATAAAAACACACACACGAGCTTTTATTTAACCAGCGAGTGATCTCACAGTATAGTAGAAGAATTGATTTATATCAGGTAGAAAAGACGGTGTTTTTTTTCTGTGGGGCTGTGCAATGCTGAAGTCTGAGAAAAAGCCACGTCAATGTTCATCTGAGATACACAGCGCATTTCATGGTGTCGGGAAATACTTCAGTAATAATATCTCGCTGATCAAAGGGAGCTTGTTTATCCGTCTCCCTATAAGTTTCCGTTATTATTATTCTGCTCTCCCTGATACCTCTCCATACCCATTCATTCCCCTCCCCATGCCACTTAATAGCTGCTTTCTCTGCTGTCATATCGTGCTTTTTTTTTTTGCTCCCACCCCCCATTAAGACCACATGATCTGGACTGTTGCCCTACGATTGGAGGGGACGGGCGTCCATCATTTTGCTGATTTGCCGGCTGGGCCAGTGAGGCTGTCAGCAAAGGTGCAGGGTGTCACGGTGATGAAAAGGCAGCCTGCAGGGATGATGGAGGTGTGAGCGGGCTTTGGCTCTGGCCGTAAGCGATAGACCTTCGAGTCTAGCTTTACCTCACTGACTTCACAGGCCCCCGGGGATCCCTGTGAGGCCTGCAGCGGCCTGCAGCACACTGCTTAAGGATGTGCTCTTGTGAATGAGAGGTTGCCAGTTTGAGTCCCCTGCCATACTGCTTCTGGACCTGGGGCCTGACCTACACTGTCAGGGGTACAGAGGGTATGGACCTTAAACGGAACAAACTGAAAGCCGTCTCGGTGGAAAGCAGCTGCACTCATAATAACAGATCAGCTCTGACAATCCGGTCAGTCAGCATCTTCTTAAATTGGCGGTGTTTATTGGCCAGTAGGTTACAGTTACTGTTAATAAACGGATTATTGCTAATGAACCGCAGTAAAATCCTCACATTTCTAGTCATAGTTATTCTGTGTGTGTATGTGTGTGTGTGTGTGTGTGGGGCTCGTGTGTGTGTGTGTGTGTGTGTGTGTGTGTGTGTGTGTGGGGCTCGTGTGTGTATGTGTGTGTGTATGTGTGTGTGGGGCTCGTGTGTGTGTGTGCGAGTGTGTATGAATGGTGTGTGAGTGTGCCCTGTGATGATTTGGCACCCTGTCCTCGGTCGTTCCCTACCA
>JAODKN010000002.1:8883595-8896069 GCA_026774425.1 Petrocephalus zakoni
GTGTGTGTGGGGCTCGTGTGTGTATGTGTGTATGTGTGTGTGTGTGTTTGTGTGTGTGGGGCTCGTGTGTGTTTGTGTGTGTGTCTGTGTGTGTGTGTGTGTGTGGCTCATGTGTATGTGTGTGTGTGTGTGTGTCTGTTTCCTTTATAATTTTCAGTGTACCAGACTGTGCATTTTGCAATGCTGATAACTTTTAAACACTGGTAGTACATAATTCCTTAAGAAGAATGTATGGGCATATTTAACAGTAATTTAGGAAAAAAAAAATTTTTATCTCTGAACATTTTAGGACTTTACAGAAGGGGGCAAAGTACTGTAAGTCTTTCCTGAGTTTACAGGCTGTAACATGTTTGGACATGTTGAGAGAGGGTCCTGCTCTCTCTGATATGGAAAAGCCAAGCCAAGTGGAGTCCCAGTCTGCTCACAGACTTCTGCTGGACCCTCAGGAGGGATGTTTCTGTGGCCAAATACAGCAGAAAATCACACACTTATACCAGCTTTATCAACACACACTGAACCAAAGTGCTGTACAAAAAATAAATAGAAGATACAAAAGAAGTAGACAAAAACATGAAACAAATAGGATCAGAAAATATGAAATAAAAGCAAGTAAAACAAAATAGTGTACATAACATACATAAAATAGATCAAATGCCAACATCTCATAGGTCATGAAAAGCCAAGGAAAAAAAATGGGTTTTGAGAAGAGATTTAAAAGCAGAGAGGGAAGAGGCCTGTCTAATGTGCAAAGGCAGTTCATTCCACATTGTTGGAGCTACCTTTTGAATAAGCCACTTGCAAAATGCACATATACTGTACATATACATATAGCCTAAGGTATAATTGCGTAACACTCACTATAATTGCATGATAGATAAATTCTGTTTAGATATTTGAAATCATCACAAACAATAGTGTAAGTCACCTATTTTGGTTGTGCTGGTGTTCAGCGGTGCTCAGTGGTGTTCAGTCTCCCCCGGCACTTCAGCTTTCCTGTGCAGTAATAATGATGTGAATTGAGCTCATTTAGCTGTTCCTCTCAGTGTGACGCCTCTTAAAAGGGGAGATTGAAGACACCCAGACACCAGGGCTGATAATCACCACACTGGGGACTGGCAGGTGGCACTGCTACTGGGCCCAGTTCTCTCCTGATGGATCTCTTCCCTGTCTCCCCTCCTCACAGTGGACGGGTCCATCCACCGCGGGGCGGGGCCCCTGCTGAAGGAGGAGTGCGCCAGCCTGGGGGGGTGTGAGACGGGCCAGGCCAAAATCACAGGAGCGTACGGACTGCCCGCCAAGTGTGAGTAAACCTGTAGGCTTCGGTGGCAAGATGGTGCCCTGTGGTGACCTTGGCGTGTCACCTTGGCTGTCACACCTCTGGCACACTTCCCCTTCCTCCCCAGATCTCCATTAGAAGGCAGGAATGTCTGTTGGGCCCAAATCAGGAAAACCTGGAGATGCAGGGCTTCAACAAACATGACTGCGTAGATGCTGGAGGTGGTTGAAGGGTTAGGGTACCACTTACGGGTCCATCCATCCACCACCTCAACTGTGGATCAAGCTGGGATTTGCGGGTGGATTTCAGAATAAAAATCTCCAGTTTATTATCCCTATTTTCCAGTATCTCACCAGGCGTCACATTTATTATCTTACACTTCTTACCTCACTGCAGGCGTCTTATTAAATCCTTTCATTAAACACTACTTAATCACGATGGCTTCTTCTGTTGCCACTCAGTCTCGTAGTCAGTTTACAGATTTCCCAGCTAAGATTTGTTTATTGTGAAGCAACTTGATAAAGTTGCAGCTAAATTTATTTATTCATCCAACGCATCTCCGCCCCGCCTTGCCGCCCGTCATGTGATCTGTCCACGCGGTCATTTCCGCGGACGCTCTTTGTCCTGCGGTGGATTGGGAATGGCGACATGGCGTCGTCCCGTCACCTGGCGCTGAGTGACATGGCTCCCGCGAGCCGCCCTGCCGCTGTGAGCATGACGGACACTGTGCCTGCTAGGCAGGGGCGTGGCTAACCAAATGGGGGGGGGGGGGGTGGCAGTGTAGAGCCTTGTGCTCGTAATGCAAAGGTCATGCTTGTAGTCCCAGGTAGGCCCTCCTCCCCCCCTTCTGGTGAGCCTCTCCAGCACGCAGTGTCTCCGGCTGACTGGAGCCCCCCCGCCCCCCAGCAGCAGTATGCGGTAATTACGCAGTCAGACTGTGTTTACAGATGCAAGCGCTCTTTAATTTATTCCCACACTTAGTAGTAATTCCCTACTATAATTTATAGCACCCCCCCCCCCTTTCTCCTTGGAAGGAGCATGCATTACTGTATCGACCCACGCCCAGCACTTTTAAAAACTTCACCCTATTAGGGTCATACAGATTGAAAGGCTTTAAGTGGAGTCCATTGACTGGCATCCCTCTGAACGGCTTTGTGGGCCCTGAAGTCACATCGCCTTCATGATGAGAATGACAGGTTTTAATTGTATGCCAGCCTAACATGAGTGCGCCACGTTGCCATGGAGAGCTATTGGTACCAAGTGTAAAAATAGCTGGAGTGCGTTCCGTTATTTTAATGCTGTAGTCCAGAAAAGGTTTGCAGGGGAACTGGCGTGCGGAGTGTCACCTGAAATTCGTCCTGTATAACACCCGATAGGAGAGTTTCAAAATGCCCTTATATGTTCCACCTGCCTAACGTAGCAGTACAGGCAAATAAAGCCGCCTCTTAATGTGGCAAAGCTCATTAAAGCTTGTTAATTAGTAGCATGTCATGATACTTCTGGTTGAAGGACTGGCCAGTCATGCATGTGAGGGTTTTCTGCAGTCTGCAGGCCTCCATATTGTATGGAGCATGAATTCCAGCATGATGATTTTCAACATTGGCCAATACTGTGTCGTTTTACCAACAAGGAAATGTGTAAAAAGTTGCGAGTAAATTGCAAGCAAATTGCTGTATTTCAGGAGCACTGCTTTTTATCAAGGTAATTTTCACTAGTCACTCGAGCTTAACACCTGCTGTATAAATGGTTTGCAGAACATGGTGGTTCTGGGACCATTTGCTGTGTAAAATGCTGTGAAATAAGGTCACCTGCTGCAGAATTAAACATTTCAATTCCAAATCCAAAGCATATGCTTGAAAGTGTTTTTTTCCCCTTCAATATCCCTGTACTTGGCACAGGTGGGTCCTTTGTTCTTCAGTTTGAGGCACCAAGCCTTTGTAGAATAAAAAATAAATAAACAAAAATGCAAAATAGAGTGCGAGTCAACAGGAAGTCCCTGTAGGAAGAAAGCAATACAAAACAGTTTGTGTAACTTGTCTTGTTTCTGACTGTGTGTGTGCCGGCCACTGCTGGGCAATGAAGCAGCGCGGCTGGGAAACAGCTTGTGGCAGCGCGAAGTGTGCGAGGTGCGCGGTGGGAGAGAGAGAGAGAGCGAGAGAGAGAGAGCGAGAGATGCGCGGGCAGAGGGGAGACAGGCTCTGAGCGCGGCCAGGCGAGAGGGGCAGTGAGGCAGGGGCTTAATGACCGCATGCCACGCCACCCGGAGATGGTGTCACTGCGGCCTGATACAGCTACAAATGCAGACGGGCCACAAGCTTCCGAAGACTGACATTTCTGAGAAATCAGTCTGTTACATACAGAAGCTTGTTAATACACTCAACTTGCTCCTATAAAAAGGGAAATCTAAACATATGCAGAGGCAGGTTGAGTTATTATTCGGCAGAGCATTTGAACAGCTAAGACGTGCGATCTAAGCGATTTTGGACACGGTGTGATTGTTGGTACCAGGCGGGGTGCACACAGCGTCTCAGAAACAGCCACCCTCCCGTCATATTCACACTCCACCATGACCAGAGGTAACTGGGAATGGCGCTGAACAAAACACATCCAGTCACTGGCATTTCTGTGGCCGAAAACACCTCGCTAATGAGAAAGGTCATAGGAGAATGGCCAGGCTCGTTAAAGCTGACAGCAAGGCCACAAGTGCAACAGTAGCCTCTCACTGAAAGAGGGCTGTGCAGAACTGGTCTGAATGAACAACTTGTCTCTCTACCATTAACGTTCCTACCTCAGATATGACACATTAATAAGTAGGGGAAAGGTGGCCTTCATTATCTGTATGGGAAAATCTTTACTTCTTCCAGGTATACTGTAACAGCCATAGACACCAACCCTAATCTGCCCCTGACATCACGTGCTGTTGGCTTGGGTATCGGCAACATAGCGCTGATGAGATAATCACATAAACCATATGACGGCACACAGCTCGAAAGCAGGCACATGGGGCCTGCCGGGGGGGGCTTGCACACATGAGGCAGGCTGCTGAGAGGGCTTTAAGAACACCTTGGCAAAGCACAGGTCAACGAGCACAGGCAGGCCAGTGAAAGCAGGTGGCACAGGCAGCTCTGACTGCGCTCGCTCTGCGTAATGCAGTATCCGAAGAATGCACACACCAGAGTCGGACGCCATGGGTACCCGGTGTTCACGTGTGGGAGCTGCGCGCTTCCGTGTAGGTAGCGCGTCACCATCCGTTCAGCCGCGTCCGACTCTCTGCTGCCTCCTGGACCTCAGCACGCCAGGCCTGGCCGTCTGTTGCTGCTTCCTCAAGCTCTCCTTCATTATATCAGTAATGCTGTCAGTCCATCTCCCCTTTGCCGCCCCCTTCCCCGTCTGCCTTTGATCTTTCCCAGCGTCAGAGACTTATCCTGCCTTCGCGTTGTGTGACCAAAGTATTTGTGTTTCAGTTTTACCATCAGTCTCTCCAGTGAAAAGTCCGGGGTTCATTTCCTTGAGTATTGACTGATTTTTATCTTTGCACAGTCCAAGGGACTCTTGACAATTTTCTCCAAGACCGCAGTTCAAAAGCGTCGATTTTCCGGCGCTCAGCCTCACTGATAGCCCAGTCGCTCGCAGCCATGTTATTACAGGGAAGACTATAGCCTTGACTGTACGGACCATTGTCGGCAGTGTGATGTCTTTACGCTTACATTCCGTGTCCAGATTTGCCGTAGCTTTTCTCCCGAAGAAGCAGGCATCTTAATTTCATGGCTCCAGCCGTCGTCTGCAGAGATCTTTCAGCCCAGGGAAATGAAATCAGTCACTGCTTCTACTTCTCCTCCGTCTATTTGTAAAGAATAATTGGGGCTGGGTGACATAATCGCGGCTTTTTTTGATACCAGCCCTTTGCAGTTTCCTTTTCTCCTTCAGCAACTGACGGTTCAGCTTCTCCTCACTTTCAGCCATCAGAGTGGCATCATCTGAAGATGTTAATATTTCTCCGTTTCAGCTACTGTGGTGTTTCACGGGATATATTCAGATAAACAGTATGATGATATATAGTCTCTTTTTATTTCTTTCACAATCTTGAACCAGGTAGTTAGGCTCTAAGCGTTGCTTCTTGGTCTGCAATCAGATTTTTCGAGTGGCAAATAAGGGCAGTTGGTCTCTCCATTCCAAATAGTCTATGAAACAGAAGTGTTCTGTGCATAGTTTGCTGGAGTCTAACTTGCAGAACCTTGCGACTTCCCTTGCTAGCATGTAAGAGAACTGCAGTCGTATGGTAGTTTGTTCAGACAGGTGAGGCCGGTTGATTGGTAGCTATTTCTGCTCTTGTGTTAAATGGGGAGTAATTATGAATAAAAGCCTGTGTATCTGGGCACGAGATATGAAGTAAGAAGACACCACTACTCTGGAGAACGTGATGGGGAGTCATAGCTCCTGTTTGCATGGAGAACCTCCCCACGCTTTGCAGTTAGCTACAGAAATATAAAATTACATTTATTCAAGAAATGACCCACAGCAGAAATATTGAGTTTCTAAATGCAGACATATATAGTCTTTCAACTGTTTGCTCGGAAAATGTTGCGATATATTATTACTTAATAGAATTCATTTCTAATATGGTGGTGTTATTATATAGTTTCCCTCTTGAACATAGGTTTTAAGTTGTCTGTGCCTTATTTTGCTGTATGGATAATATTTGCAGTTGGTGTATATGCATCTGTGGCAGTGACTAATGAAGCTGCAGACTCAGCTTACCTTGCTCGTACCCCTCTGCTTCTTCCTTTCATGGCCATGGAGGCATTTTTGCAGGCCCACTGACGACTCCCCTGGTCAGACGGCCGTGTCTCTGCCCCTACGCTGTTCCCTGTCCCTCTCTGCCCTTTCCCCTCTGTTAAACTCTCACTGCCTGCTGAGTCACAGCTCGCCTGTAAACATGTGGCCTCTTGTAAGATAAGATATACTGTATTGATCCCAAGGGCAAATTCGTTGTAATGTAATATAGGGGTAACGCTTTATTTGTCGTAATAAAGGGAGTCGTGTGGTAATTGGTGGACATATTAAAGTATGAGTAGATTTACTGGCCTCCCTGACTGTGGGCCTGATAATCCATGATGGTTAAGGTTGTGCCGGAGGGCACGTCCAGCTTTGGTAGCCGGGGTCTGACGAGCTTAACAGGAGCCCCAATGGGTCACATGGGATAAACAGCTTTCATTTTACTGTAATAACAATAAGTGGATGCTCACTGACCGTTCTGGGTACTGAGTACAAGTGCCCTACTCAAAGGTACAGCAGCTGCACCCCTCCTCAGGCTGCTGGGGGGACTGTCATTACAGTGCTGCATAAGTAGACTGAGCGACAACTCAGCCTAAACACCCAGATACAAAATACATTGTTATATGCAACCAAGAATGTTTTGAAACCTGATATTGAGGAATTTTATTTAATATTCTATTAAAGGTAGTATCTAGTAGGCCCATTATAACAACTGGTGTCCTATTAAATATTATGTCTGAGCTCTTAAAGGGGATGGGTCTTTTCAGATAAAGGGGCAGGTTATAAAAGCAAACCTCCGTTCTTTCTGTCTCACATATGAAAACACGTTGCCTTCTCTCTGCACACTGCGTCAAATCCACATGGAAATTGAATTACCATGAGTCTAAAAGCCTTCCAGGCCTATCCAAGCATGTCTTATCAGCAGTCTCGCTGACGTCTCTAAGTACTTCTTTAAGTCACTGGTGGCTCAGTGACGAATCGATCAGCACTATCAATATGAGTCTCTACTCTCCGTGCAGAGCTGTCTGCCCAACTTTGGTGTGGGCAGTGCGCTTCTGGGCCGCCAATCTGTCTGGTGATCTGGCGTCTGGGCTCGTAGCTGGTCAGCAGTCAGACCTGTCTCTCTGCTGATCAGGCATCTGTGTTCGCAGCTGGATAGAAGTATGACCAGTCTCTCTGCTGATCGGGCATCTGTATTCGTAGCTGGATAGCAGTCAGACCTGTCTCTCTGCTGATCAGGCATCTGTGTTCGCAGCTGGATAGCAGTATGACCAGTCTCTCTGCTGATCGGGCATCGGGCGTCTGCGCTCACAGCTGGTCAGCAGTCAGACCGGTCTCTCTGTTGATTGGGTGTCTGTGTACGCAGCTGGATAGCAGTATGACCAGTCTCTCTGCTGATCGGGCATCTGCGCTCACAGCTGGTTAGCAGTCAGATTGGTCTCTCTGTTGATTGGGTGTCTGTGGTCGCATCTGGATAGCAGTAAGGCCAGTCTCTCTGCTGATCGGGCGTCAGCGCTCACAGCTGGTCAGCAGTCAGACCTGTCTCTCTGCTGATCGGGCATCTGTGTTCGCAGCTGGATAGCAGTCAGACCGGTCTCTCTCTTGATTGGGCGTCTGTGTTCACAGCTGGATAGCAGTAAGGCCAGTCTCTCTGCTGATCGGGCGTCAGCACTCGCAGCTGGTCAGCAGTCAAACCGGTGTCTCTCTTGATTGGGTGTCTGCATTCACAGCTGGATAGCAGTAAGGCCAGTCTCTCTGCTGATCGGGCATCTGTGTTCGCAGCTGGATAGCAGCATGGCCAGTCTCTCTGCTGATCGGGCGTCTGTGTTCGCAGCTGGATAGCAGTATGACCAGTCTCTCTGCTGATCGGGCGTCTGCGCTCACAGCTGGTTAGCAGTCAGACCGGTCTCTCTCTTGATTGGGCATCTGTGTTCACAGCTGGATAGCAGTAAGGCCAGTCTCTCTGCTGATCGGGCGTCTGCACTCGCAGCTGGTCAGCAGTAAGACCAGTCTCTCTGCTGATCGGGCATCTGCACTCACAGCTGGTCAGCAGTCAGACCAGTCTCTCTGTTGATTGGGCGTTTGTGTTCACAGCTGGATAGCAGTAAGGCCAGTCTCTCTGCTGATCGGGCATCTGTGTTCGCAGCTGGATAGCAGTATGACCAGTCTCTCTGCTGATCGGGCGTCAGCGCTCCCAGCTGGTCAGCAGTCAGACCGGTCTCTCTGTTGATTTGGCGTCTGCGTTCACAGCTGGATAGCAGTAAGGCCAGTCTCTCTGCTGATCAGGCGTCAGCGCTCACAGCTGGTCAGCAGTCAGACCAGTCTCTCTGTTGATTGGGTGTCTGCGTTCACAGCTGGATAGCAGTCAGACCTGTCTCTCTGCTGATCGGGCATCTGCGTTCGCAGCTGGATAGCAGTAAGGCCAGTCTCTCTGCAGATCTGGCATCTGCACTCACAGCTGGTCAGCAGTCAGACCGGTCTCTCTCTTGATTGGGTGTCTGCATTCGCAGCTGGATAGCAGTAAGGCCAGTCTCTCTGCTGATTGGGCGTCTGCACTCGCAGCTGGTCAGCAGTCAGACCTGTCTCTCTGCTGATTGGGCATCTGCTTTCGCAGCTGGATAGCGGTAATGCCAGTCTCTCTGCAGATCTGGCATCTGCACTCACAGCTGGTCAGCAGTCAGACCTGTCTCTCTGCTGATAGGGTGTCTGCATTCGCAGCTGGATAGCAGTAAGGCCAGTCTCTCTGCTGATCGGGGGTCTACACTCACAGCTGATCTGCAGTCAGAGCGGTCTCTCTGCTATATGGGCGTCTGTGCTCGCATTTGGTCAGCAATAAGACCAGTCCTCTGCTGATTGGGCATCTGCACTCGCAGCTGGTCAGCAGTTGGGGCAATCAGTCTGCTAAATGGGCGTCTGCGCTTGCAGCTGGTCAGCAGTCAGGGCATTCTCTCTGCTGATCGAGCGTCTGCACTCGCAGCTCGTCAGCGGACAGGCCGATCTCCCTACAAAGCGGCCGTCTGCGCTCGCAGTCCGCGCCTGCTTCCCGTGCGGAGCTCCTCCTAGCCCAGCTGTGTGCTGCAGTCTGGCCTGTGCTTATAAATAGGCACGGCGGTGGAGGAGGTCAAAAAGTGGGGCTGCGTGGCATTTATAATACTGCTGGGATGGTGTAAAGGTGAATCCAAGGGGGTCAGGTGGAAAGGAACACCGTTTGCCCAGCTCTCGAGACTTTAAAGGACAGATGTGAATTAGCAATAAAATGTGCAATAGTGAAGAAGTGAACAAAGGACGCGGGGAGGCTGCACCTGCCTGAGGGAGGGGTCCGGTAACTGCCTGGGGGGCCCAGCCCCTCTCAGGCCCCCGAGGGAGGCTGGGCCGTGGGACGGGGCACTAACTGGCCTTGTCCCAGAGCTTCCCTGTGTACCAATCGGCAGGCCCCCGTAGGGCCCGCCGGAGAGAGACACTCGAAAAACAAACAGAGCCTCGGTCGTTAGCGATGCGAGAACTGGAGGAATCAGGGACGCGATCATGCCTACCCTGCCGTATGAGCTCCTCTTCCCTCAGTGGCCAATTAACAGTAATTAAAACCCGCACTGCCAAACTCCCCTCTGCGTCCAAACCTCCCCCCAAAGGAATCACTGTAGGAACGTTTTCCAGCCCGCCTCTCTCCTCCCCTCCCCCCGGGGCCACCTGCCGCGTGCGGTCCCTGGCCCCGTTCGGCGATGGGCGTGGCGGGGAGCGCCTCCGCAGGCCAGAGAAAGCCGGCGGACTTGGCACGTCTTATTGTCCGCGGCAGCGGTGGGGCGCTCTATAAAGAGGGCAGCCGTGGATGTATATGGCAGGGCAGGGCTCACTGTAATGTTAGGATCCACTCCAGGGTACACCCCCAGCCCATGCCGCGCCCCCCGCACGGGACACCAGGGGCAGGCTGCCCACCCGAACGGATCCCCGACACAACCACGATATCCACCCCAGCAGCCTGCAGAGCTCTGTCACTCATGTCACAAAAGTCATTTTTAATTTCACAATTAACACGCTAACATGTGAATCATGAAATTATATATATTTATGTAAAGTTAGGACAAGTAATTTTACACATTACTCCTATTTTATTGTCTTCCGTCTGTGTCACATGATTTTTATTTTTAGCCCAATCGTGATCGAGTGATCACACCTGCTAGGCTCATGAGGGATATTAAAATGGATAATGAAGCTAAGGTAGTTTCATTAGCTCAAGTCAGATAATAACCCTGAGATTGCGGAGCACCCAGCCACACTCACATTAGCAGTGTGGCAGCATTTTGGTTATGCAGTAGTGTATAGTGTTTTATTCTTTCATTCTTTTTCTGTTTACGTCGTTATTTTATGTGAAGTCAAGTTAATCTAACAAGTTCATTAGTGCTGTTCTGTCTAGTGTTATATATTGTTGTTGATTAATAAAACCCAGAACATTTTTTCTTATTCAAAAAATTTGACAGTGCTACCAAATGCCCACCTCATGATGGCATCCAGGCAACGCCACTGTCTCACGCTCTGGGCAGTTACAGAGTGCCAAGCAGCCTAACCGCATGGCCATGGATCGCAAGAGGGAACCGGCACTAGCAAGGCATGCAGACTCCACACACACAGCTAGCAGGGGGGTTCGAACCGTCAGCCTTGAGGTTTCGGTGCTAATCACTTTATGGCATTACAGCTTCAGAACATTGTTTGAAGATGACTTGTTAGGGTTAGCATTCAGAGTTTGCTGATTTCCTTTGGCTCTCTGTGAGATCAGTGAGAGAGTCACGCAATGGCTCTCTGTGAGATCAGCGAGAGGGTTGCGAATAGGCTCTCTGTGAGATCAGCGAGAGAGTCACGCATAGGCTCTCTGTGAGACCAGCGAGAGGGTCGCGCATAGGCTCTCTGTGAGATCAGCGAGAGGGTCGCGCATAGGCTCTCTGTGAGATCAGCAAGAGAGTCGCACATAGGCTCTCTGTGAGATCAGCGAGAGGGTCGCGCGTAGGTTCTCTGTGAGATCAGCGAGAGAGTCGCACATAGGCTCTCTGTGAGATCAGCGAGAGGGTCGCGCATAGGCTCTCTGTGAGATCAGCGAGAGGGTCGCGCATAGGCTCTCTGTGAGATCAGCGAGAGGGTCGCACATAGGCTCTCTGTGAGATCAGCGAGAGAGTCGCACATAGGTTCTCTGTGAGATCAGCGAGAGGGTCGCGCATAGGCTGTGTGATAGATCCTTATCTGCTTCTCCCGCACACTGATACACACCTGCGTGGTATATGCACATGTATACACTGTGCTCTGCTGCTTCAGCCCTAACTCGTTAAGCTGATTTTTGTGATCTAAGTAATAGAACAGTTAATTAAGGGCTTAATTCCTTTTCAGCCTGATTAAGGCTGACTGCAGGGCCATTGCGAAATAGCCAGCTGACTGTGCCTCCCTGCTCCCCTGCAGATTTGCCCACACTGCGAAGGATTACGGCAGCCCTGTGTTCCCGCACGCGCTTTGGAGGAAAGCAGGCTACTCGGTGTGACTCTCCGGGACGGCAGCAGCCCGCTGAGCGGCGGGTGGCCCACTTTCAATCCACAACCCCCTCCCCACTCACTTTCATTAGCCGTCATTACGGGGATTAGCGGTGAAATCACCTGTCCCTACAGGAGGCCTTAATTGGAGGCTAACCGAATAATGTCTGGGCCAGGCGATGTGCCACCTGCAGGAAGGCAGCTGCCAGTGCAGGCGGGCAAAGGGAGGCGCTGCACGGGTGCGATGGCGATGTGCTGCACGCGACCTGACGGGTAGTGCGCGTGTGTGTGTGTGTGTGTGTGTGTGTGTGTGTGTGTGTGTGCGTGCGCGTGTGTGTGTGAGAGCTCCCTGTCGGCTGCATTGTGGCCATATCTGTGGTGGGGGCTGAATGTTGTTATTACACATGGACTCTTGGGCCTTTTCATGGAAATGGCTGTGCGGGAGCCGGGGCGGGAGCAGCACAAAGCGGCTTATTGGTGTGCGGCCGAGCGCGAGCGCCCGGCGAGAAGGAGGCGCGGCTCTAAGCTGCCGGGCGGCCAAGAGGCTGTCCGCTCGCCGGCCTCTCTATCCCGCCACTTATTCTCCCTTCCTTTGTCCTGGCTGCTTTTCTGGATGACTTTCCCCCCCGCCCCACCTCGCCCCACCCCGCCCCGCCCCGGGTGTCCTGCGTGGGCAGGGGGGGGGTGCTAAACGAAGAGCACGCAGGACGGCCAGGTCAGGTGGCCCCCCAAGGCCGGGAGGCAGCGGCTGTACCAAATTTTTGGCCTGTTTGTCCGCTTCAGAGAACAGAGAAGAGAGAAGGCCAGCGCTCGTGGGGGTGGGGATAGGAGTGGGGGGGGGGGGGGGGGGGATGGCCGTTTAAAGCGAATTGGGGTGATAGATGGCGATCGGAAGGGCGGGGTGGGGGGAAA
>JAODKN010000002.1:8910368-8924648 GCA_026774425.1 Petrocephalus zakoni
TTTACGGGGTCGGTCACATGACCACCAACCGTGTCTGCACACACCGCCTGCTTTACGGGGTCGGTCACATGACCACCGACCGTGTCTGCACGCCACACCGCCTGCTTTACGGGGTCGGTCACATGACCACCGACCGTGTCTGAACCGTCAGGTGGGTAGCCCACTACTCACAGGACTAATCAAAACCGATACGAAAACAAAAAGTAAAAAAAAAAAAAAATCTGTATAATTAAAGCTGTATTGCAAGTTAAAAGAATGAATAAATCAAATTTTCCAGACCAAAGGATGAATGAAGTGTCTTTTTCAAATGCATTGGTGTATCGATGCACTGGTCGGTCCCTGACCCCTGACAGGACTCTGACACCGCAGGACAGGGTCCCCCGAACCTTCTGGCACGTCAGCTGTTTTGATCTTTAGTAGTTAAGCACGATGGCTGTACTCCGATCTGCTCGAAGTGACAGTTCACAGCCATTCCTCGGCTCAAAATGTGGTTCAAGAAAAGAAAAGAAAAAAAAAAGAATGCATCAAATTTATATACAAAAACCCATATATATTTAAAAAGACACCTTTAGTGCCATAAGGATATTTTTCATGTTCTGAATACTTGATTTGTGTTGATTAAAATACTCCCCCCCCCTTGTGCTTGCAGTGCTTGTACAGTAAATTTTGGTTCCTTAGTTAGAACAGAGTCCCAAGGCAGTGGAGAAGCTGCCATATTCGTCTGTGAGGAGCTCTCCTTCCTAACAGACCGGGGCCTGTGCTCACGGTGGCTCCTGGAGAGTGCTCTGACTAAGTGGGGACGGTCGCAGCGGACGACTTCGAGACGATCCCACTTCTCGGGCCTTTGTAAACATGCGCTGCTGAGGACTCCTCAGGCTGGAAAACGAAAGTCTGCACTGGCGGCCGTAAAATGGGACAGGGGCGGATAGCAAAACAAGCGAGTGGGAGTTAAAATCCAAGATTCATATAGGAGGGAGAAACTGTTTGTTCTGCAGGCAAGGCTGCCTCATCCTGGGAGTACATTACAAAGCAGGGTGACCCCGTTAGCCGCATCGCACTGTATGTAACATGCCACCTCGCCCAGCCTTAAGATCTGTGGTTCTAAAACAGCCGTACGGCCCGTGGACACTGGGATGGTCACCCCTGAGGGCCCGAGACAGACAGCCTAGGAAGTGCTGAACTGGAGTCCCCCAAAATCCAGCACCCTAGGCGATCCTGTCCCAGGAGCCCTCGGTCTTTCTCAGGTGGGTGCTCCTTTTATCCTTTGTATGGTTTCATCTTGGGGAAGCCCAGTCTGTGCATGCCCTGGGTGGCCACCACCAGGCACTGGTCCAGGATCAGTGCTCCTCCATTTCCACACAAAGTCACTCTATATGTGTTGAGTTGGCTGCGCTGATCCTGGATCAGCCATTGGGGTGTCAGCAGGTTCCGACTCCTAGCTTTGCGCTGTGGGCTCTGAGCCGGGAGCCACCCGCGTCTTGGCGTTTCCCACAGCCGCTGGGAGCGGAGTGGAGGAGGACGAGGACGAGGAAGAGGAGGAGGAGCTGCGCCGCGTCTCCACGCCCGTGCTGGTCATCTTCAGCTTGCGGCGCTTGGCCAGGGGCGCGTTGTCCACACTCTTCAGGAAGAAGCCCTCGCGTTTGCCCTTGTTGAAGGCCTGCGGGAGGGGGGGCACAGTGAGGAGGCAGGGGAGGGAAAGAGAGGAGGAGCAGGAGGTGGGGGGATGGGAGGTGATGGATGGAAAATGTTAGACGGGAGGAGAGAGGAAACCAACCTTGAAGGTGGCGTTGACGTAGGTGCGGACAGTGGGGCCGCTGGATTCCAGCACGTCGGGGGTGCGCAGCGGGGTGGAGGAGAGGGCCCCCCCACCCTGCAGCCACTCATTCTCCCGCAGGGCGGAGAGCTTCAGCCGCTTCTCGGGGTCCACAGTCAGCAGGCCTAGAACACAGCTGGGGTGAGTGAACACACAGCACCAGCAGTGGGCGCTAGAAGGCACACGGGCTCCTACCTCTGACCAGCTCTTTGGCCTCCTCAGACACGCCCCTCCAAGCCTCCCCCTCCAATGAGAAGTCCCCCTCCTTTATCTTGCGCATGATGTCAGCGACGTGCGACAGTGGCATTCTTTTCGGCTCGCTCTGGAAGGGCACCTGCCCCGAAAGCATGGTGTACTGGCAGAGACAGCATTCTACCATCAGCAATGGGGTCTGACTGCGCTCTACGAAAACACAGACGGGACGCACTTTCCGGAAACGTTTCGTACATTTAATGAGACTGACAAAAGGACAGAAATCTATTATCAAAATGCCACGTTTTCAACAGAAGCTTGGCTCCAAAGGATGATTCACTCATATGAAGCACACACACTCCAACTCAAAGATACAAAGCTGCACTGGGCGGAATTACAGTGTGCCAATCAAACGTCGTGTGCCCAGTTAACCATCTCCCCATTGGTTATTTTCTGGTTCAGATCAGAGACTGACAGCACACTAGAGTCCAAACCATCACAGGTTTGAGAGACACCTTCCATCGAGGACAGGCGGCGCGGAAGGACAGATCGAGACAGACGACACCAAAAGAGAGATGGACGCAGATGAGATACCAGGATGACCCCAAGGCTCCAGAGGTCGCAGGCCTGGTCATAGCCGGTGCTGTCGAAGAGCTCGGGGGCGGCGTACTGCAGCGTGAAGCAGGGTGTCTGCAGGGGGGCGCTCCCGGCCGGGCAGAGGCGCGCAAAGCCAAAGTCGATGAGCTTGAGGACCGCTTCCTCGCCCTCGTCCACGAACAGCACATTCTGCAGGGGAGGGTGGATTCATTCCCCATTGACATCTCAAGGACGAGACGAGGCTACCCATAATCCAAATGAAGTCTGCATCACTCTGCATCCCATAATAAAGACTTAAGCATTATCAAAAAAAAAAAAAAAAAAGCACTGAACACCCACAACAGAAGGCGACATTGCCCACTAAGTGCTGACATCAGTAGGATTCAGGGGGACAACTGGAGTTGGATGTTGGGTGCAAAACCCATGACAGTAGCTGACAGCTGATTATTTACTCATTACACGGCTGCTCATTAAGCTACAATTCTTAGGCAGCTAATGACCCCTTCCCCTCCCTCCCAACAGCTAGCAGTTTACAAAAGGAGGAAATTGCTTCATCAGTGGCAGATCGACAGGCGAGATGGCGTCCTTTTTCGGCTGGTCCTTCGCCACACGGACACGCCGTCACCAGGCAGCGGCCCTTAGAGACACGCACACTGTTGCTAGGGTTCCAGCTGCCAGTCCGGCGTGATGAATATTCACGTGGGGAGGGGCAGAGCCCATCGATCCTGAGACAGCAGGGTATTGGGAGCACTTACGCTCACCTTTATTTATTTACCAGAGGACAGGCTCAGCCAGCATCTGGCCCAGCTGCAGGAGGGTCGCTACCATCACTCTGCCAGCCCTGGGATCTGAACCCACAGGCCTCCGGACAGGGGCGCAAACCTCTAACCCGCCGAGTCACACCCCTCCCGAAAATAAGGGACGTCGCACAAATATCCTGGCCATGCTGATCATCTCCGTATCGCGCCGACTTTAGCACGAGCACAGCTGCAGTGAGCGGCACAAACGACCCTCGTCAGGTGTATTCGGGGACAGCCCCGGCCCGCTGTACCTCGGGCTTGATGTCGCGGTGGACGACTCCAGCGTCGTGCATGAAGCTGACGGCCGACACCAGGCTCCGCATCAGCTGGCTGGCCTCGCCCTCCCCAAACAGCTTCTTCCTCTTGATCCTCTCCAACAGTTCGCCCCCCCGCAGCAGCTCCATCACCAAGTACGTGTGGTACTGGGTGGGAGGGGGCGGAACAGAGGTCATGTGACCATGTCATGTGACATACAGCAGTTACACAGCATCAGCAGTAAGGATGCACCGTGTGTGTGTGTGTGTGTGTGTGTGTGTGTGTGTATGTATGAATACCTGGTCATGGAAGACCTCATGCAGCTTGACGATGTTGGGGTGGGCCTCACACTGCCTCAGGGCTGCTATCTCTCGCTGGGTGTTTGACTCCATCCTAGAAGAGCCACACGCAGCGCAAACGGCATGATGTTAATATTAAGCTGCAAACTGCAGTGTTCAATCACACTGCCCGAGAGCCGATTACTGAGGGACACGCGGCTCATTCTCAACATGCTATTTCGAGATTTGTAAGATGATTGTGGTTTGGGATTCATTTCTGAAAACGAGATTAGTCATTAAGTTGCACAGGAAGTTGTACAACTCGCATTATTAACAGTACTTCACTTGCACATTAGTTTAAATAGTTTTAACTTAACATTTTTCTAAATCCCATTAAAGTCTAATTTCACCTGCAGTATCAGTGGACTGCAGTGGCTATAATGTGAATCACAGTCTGCAGACCCTTATTAAAAAAGGAAAAGAACAGTTCTTGGCTGCGGATGATGTCTTAAAAATCATATTACGATACTTTAAGTCTGCCCTCCTCTAGAACAAAGCTGAATATTCCAAGTGCAAACACACAATGAAGTTAAAAAAAAAAACACTTCCTGTGTAGACAGGAAGTAGTGGTGCCAGACAGGCGGTCTCACCTTCGGCTCACTATCTTAACTGCGTACTCCTGCCCGGTCTGCTTGTGTCGACATTTCCTGCACACAGAGAAGCTGCCTTCGCCCAACGGCACCTCCTGCAGGCAGAGCTCATACTCCTGAAAGAACTGGGAGTCCTACAGGGAGCAATGGGGAAAAGGCAAGCAGCACCTTGGCATTAGTGCTCAGGCAGGCATTAGTGCTCAGGCAGGCACTGTGCTGACGCCACAGTCACCAAAACCTAAGCGCCACTGCATCCTTATTCATTAACTGCTGTCAGGCAGCCATTTAGCAAACGGATTTTGTATACAGATTCACGGAGACATTCTTGAGGATGAAATTAATAACTTTAATTTTGTTCAAAATGTCAAACCTATAAATGCTTAAAACCTGTATTACTACCCATTTGGATACTGGAAAAAAAGAAAAGCATGACTAACCGCCATCATGTTATCCATGTCCGCATAGCTACACAAACACACCCACTTTGTACACTGTGCACTCGAGCTCAGGTGGTGCTAGCCACCCGCCCTATCAGAGTGAGTGCGGTGTGGACACGCCCCCCGGGCCTGCAGCCACCCGCCCTATCAGAGTGAGTGCGGTGTGGACACGCCCCCCGGGCCTGCAGCCAGCCGTCCTATCAGAGTGAGTGCGGTGTGGACACGCCCCCATGGGGCTGCAGCCACCCGCCCTATCAGAGTGAGTGCGGTGTGGACATGCCCCCCCGGGCCTGCAGCCACCCGCCCTATCAGAGTGAGTGCAGTGTGGACACGCCCCCCGGGCCTGCAGCCACCCGCCCTAACACCCCCCGGTGGGCCATCCCAACATGACAGCAGCAGCCAGCAGCCCAAGCTGCTTAGAGAGAAGATCTGCAGCCTGCAGACGGACGCCTGCAGCGATTATGCGACAATTATGCTGGCATGCCTGGTCAAACGGAGCCGGGGCGGAGGGGTCCTCCAAGATGAGGTCTCCCCCTCCTCTTTTCCATACCCTCCGGATTTCAGTTTATCTTCTGTACATGCTAATCAACTACTTTGTAATTGTTAATTTCAGTTTCAGAAGGTCTTGAGGCAATAAGGAACATGCCGTGTATTGATATTTTTAATTACAGCAATATACAGAGGCTATTCTGTTTCAAGCGAGAGTGAGTCATGCTGCCAAGGCTGATTGGCTGCGCTCATGCAACACTCATGAATATTCAGCATCCCCACGCTGACTCTCAAGTTGTGCCTCAACCCAAACTGTGACTCGCCTGCTAAACCGGTAATTATCATCAAATAACACTGATGACATTCACGAAACTTATGCATCATCAACCGTTGTGCGGAAAAAATCTGAGAGGCCCGGAACACTCCAGTATGCCACTTACAGAACTGTGCAAAAACGTTGTTAAATGATGTTTAATGATCTTCATGTTGGCGTAAAACCACGATATGATGCCTGTCGAACTGCATTAGCTTAGCCGTTTCAAAATCTCTCCTAGATTCGCCCCAGTGTTTGCGACAACACCCAGGCCCACCTTGTTTAGCTAATCAATACCTCATTATTTAATGAATTGATTCATTTTGCTGGCGGAGAAATGTAACAAATATATGGAATGGCTGAGGTGCCCCTGAGGAGAGGTTTGGGAACCGAAGCGGTGATCATCTGGCCATCCAACTAGGTATCACTCACATTTTGGAGAACATAGTAAATTCTTGTTTTTATTGTGTTACTGTTAATTTACTTATGTTGTAATGTTAAATTGTGTTTTTTGAGCAAATATATATTACTACCCAGATAATTAGTCTTACACATTTTCTTTGACTGCATAAGACTTTTGCACAGTACTGCACATGTACAGTGTGTGTGTGAACATGAATGTGATTAATGGTCACTGTTGATACACCACAGCGAACAACAAAATGTGTCCTACGCGGTTATCCCAAATAAGTAAGTGTGTGTGCGTGTGTGTATATCACACTCTCGGACAAATCAGTTCTCTAATTTCATTGCAAAGCCTCTTCCACACTAAATAAATGACAGGTGCAGAGACCCAGTCCAGTACCTTCAATGTAGCACTGCGTTCCACGCTGGCAGATCCCGGCCGGTCGGGGCTCATCTGGGCCTCCAGAAGGTCCCCCATCACAGCATTGCGGTTGAACAGAATAGAGGGAGCAATGAACGAGTAACCCTGCAGGAGGAGAGCAAGACAAAAACCAAGGGAAGTCACATTAAAGCAAGTCGAAGTCTCACTATCAGCCACGGTGGGGGTTTGACTGATGTCTATTTGAAATGATGGACATATCTCTGAGGTGAGGATGTACTTCAAAAAAATAATTATTTCACCATCCTCTTATGGCGTGCACCTACAAGGACATCAGTGTCATTACAACATTAATTTCAGGAGTCTGTCGGGTTGTGGCACGTATCTGCAGGGTGCTGATAACACTGTACGCTTATGTTGGGGGTCCTGCCCTTCACCTGAGCTTTGAAGATCTAGCTCATCAGACCCCCCAGGGAGGAGTACCTGGAACAGTCTGTCCGTGCTTGGAGGGGTGCTGGCTGGGGAGTAGATGGGCTCCATCCCTGTGAATTCCTCGGCGAAGTTACCGACATCGAGCTCGTTCCTCAGTTCGGGCCGGAAGGGCGTGGTCACCTTCTTCTCGGACAGGTCAGCCCAGTTCAGTCCCTGGGGAGGTCAGAGGCAGGGTTATGGGTTTCGGCAGCTGCAAACCTGGTTCCCTAATGACCACCGGATTCCATGGTGCGTCAAAAAGATCCAGCACCTTCCCACAGCTCACTTCCCAAATGGCTCACTTCCTGCATTTCGGAAGCACTAACGCCCAGCCCCCACCAATGAGGTGCCGGAGCTGGTGCCGGGCTTTTTCCCCCAATCTGGAACTGGTTCCACGCATTTCCACTGCAAAAAAAGCTGGCCCTGGGCACAGTGCCACAGAGAAGCTGGTCTCAGAATTTGGAACCATGACATCAGTGAAACTGGAACAGGCTATTGCATCCAAACCTTCCGCATATCTGGGAAATTCATCCGGGAAAAACTGATAGTTATGCAGTATTGCCGGTGCCGGCCAGCTTATTAGCAGAATCATTTTACATCATTTTTTCATTTTGTGGGAAAAAAAAGATTGATTTTCTGGCCAGATTTAATTATAAATTATAAACGTCGCAGGTCGAATAAATAAAATATTATGGTACTAGGGGCACAGCAAATTTTAATTTCTAGCACACTTTTTTATTGTGTGATCCTTAAAAGGACAGCGGTCAAGTTCCACCTGTGTAACATTTCCGTTCCATCCTTTTTTTTAAACCGGTGAAAACGTGGGCTGGTACATGTGCCAGGCGCTTTTTAATAAAAAAACGTCTCATAACAGTGGCAGCCTATTAAGGCAGGAGCTGCCATCCCATTATGACTTTGTGATATGCCAGTCCTGAGCGTGACTGGTCAGGCGGATAGGTGGCTGCGAGCGAGAGGAACCTTGAAGAAGGGGTGTCCCTTGATTTCTTCGGCCCCCCGGGGCCCGGAGCCCAGCCTCTTACGGGGGTCTTTAACCAGCAGCTTGCGAAGCAGGTCCCGTGCGAGGGGGCTGATCTCAGGAGGGAACGGCGGTTCGCAGCGCAGAATTCGCCTGTGGGGAGCCATGAGGGCTGAGGGGCATGCGACAGCTAGAGGCGAACATCACCGTGGAGAAGCTGCTCCATGAGGAGAAACAAGCCCGTCCCCACTGCTACTATGCAGTGTGTGTTTAGATAATGATTCAATATCCACTCAATGTATGAAACTGAGGAAACTCCTTTGGTGAACCAGAAATTCTGGATATAGTCACACTAGGCGATCCGTATCACTATCCGTTTGACTAGTGTGATCACTCCATCCCGTGACCTGGCCCGTTTGATGAGGCGGGCCCGGACACAATACGCATCTAGTGTGATCACTGACTGAGCCCAAGCACGGATCGCAGACGTGATGTCAATGATGCGAGCGACTTATGCATACGCACATGTGTGCTATGCATGAACCGGACCCAGAGGGAACGGATCGGGTAGGCTATACAGATCAGGTAGGGACAAACATTTAAGAAACATTGTGGAAAAGGGATATCACTTTGGTCTACGGCAGTGGTGCAGTGTTTGCTGGAAATTTGGGCTGATGAAAGCACTCAGGAACAATTGCAGGGGACATACAAAAACTCACATATCTGGTAAAATACTTGTCATACTGTAAGATGGCCGTGTGTCATTGTGCCAAAAATGACTCCCAGTAAGCCTGTCTGAAAAGGAGTAGGCAGAGACCTCCAGCCAGCTCACCTGGACACCTCCGACTGAGAATTCTTCTCCCCCTCCAAGGTGAACGGCGATGCCCCCGTCAGGAACTCGAACATGAGTATCCCCAAACTCCACCAGTCCACGGACTGCAAGGGAAGAGTAACACCAAGCAGTAAGAAAAGCCCAGGTAACAGGGCTTCACTGATTAACAGCCCGGATGAAGCTCCTTCGAAAGGAACTGCGCTATGGCGCATAAAAAGGCATGAGCCCAGTGCTCGATGAATTGAGGCACTGATGGAATCCCCCAGTGCTCAAGTCAACCACTGCCATCTTTTAGGCAGAGACTTCAGTACTCAAAGCTGACCCCCCCAGCCCACGACGAGATTGAGCTGGCCGCCACCTTGCCGTGCCCCGTCTTCCCTCTGATGATCTCTGGGGCCATGTACTCGATGGTTCCACAGAACGAGTATGTGCGCTCCTTCTGTCAAGACACAGACACGCGCATAAACCACACACGTGCACACATCTAAACACACTGTCATCTAAACACACTGAGCCGCAGTGTTCCCACAGTGCCATACAGGTTCCCTGGTCAGAATGGAAATCCCAGGTCCTTTAGTCTGGTTTCCAAGATCTAAAGTCTGTTCTATACTAATTCAACTTGTGGTTTTTTTATAGGAGTAATCACTCGAACAGATGGCTCCTTCCGTAATGTCTTGGGTAGTGATTAGGAGCTAATCAAGATAAATAAAACTTAGATGACCAGAAAAGGACACCCTGTTTTACGCAACACTGCAGCATACTAATAGGAGTTACTTACCTCCTCTCCCAGGAACTCTTTGCTCAGGCCAAAGTCAGTCAGAACCACATGGCCCTCACTGTCCAGCAAGATGTTTTCCAGTTTAATGTCTCTGTAGATGATGCCAAGCTGCACAGTGAGAGAGAGCGAGAGAGAGGCATGTTTTATATTGTAGTCACATTTGGCCACATTCTGCTGGGGAAATTGGATGACACGGGACAGTCATGACAGTCTTAAAAAGCAAAGGCAGCTAAAACAGATGAAGGTTAAAAAGAAAAAACAAAAGATGAGAAGGTTGAGGAATGCAGTCCATGCACGTTAACAGATGCGGGGGAGGGGGAGAATTAGGAGAGGGCAGGATCTAGTGGAATTAGCAGCCGGAAGAGCAGAGTACCACCCTGGGCACCTCTCACACGTCAAAGGGACCCAGATCGCGAGCAGAGAGACAGAAGCGCTAACCTTATGCAGATGCTCCAGCGCCAAGATGATCTCCCCGATGTAGATCCGCACTTCGTCCTCCGTGAAGTGGTCACGCTGATACAGGTGGGTGAACATCTCTCCACCACTGACGTAATCTGCATGCAGACATTTCACACCAGTGCTCTGATGTAGTATATTCAAAATGAAGGCACCAACACCGCAGACACACACGCACACACCGCCTTATAATAAAAATAACAAAAGGGCCCCCAGATTCACCAGCTTTCATACGCGGCATTCACAAAGGAGCTTTGGCAGGAACCCAATCGCGGCCCACGGTGACGCACAAACCCAGCCAACCCGCCGCCGTCACCGATGCCGACACAGCGCGGCGCACACCGGAGCCCGAGCGACCTTCCCAAACGGACACAGCGACCCCCTCGCGGCGCGCCTTCCTCACCGAGGATGAGGTGCAGCTTGGCGTGTGTCTGGAAGGCGTAGTGCAGAGTCACCAGGAAGGGTGACTGCCGGATGTGCTCCAGCACCTGCCGCTCGGTGCGCGTGTGCTCCGCCGTCTTGGCCTTCTGGATGATGGCCGCCTTCTTCAGCACCTGCACAGGCCGCGTGCACCGATGCAGAGACCAAAATGATCAGTTTACATTAAAATATTTTTTTTTCTTTAAACATTTCTATTTAAATGTTGATATTGGGGCCCATCGATGATTATTATTATCATTATTATTATTATTATGAAAAAAATATTATTTTCCCAAGGTCTGAATTTCATCAGGCACACAAAGGGGCCCAGATTACATTGTTTCAAACCAGAGCTGCCATTAAAGTACCACTGGTTTATATTATTATACAGAGCAGGACATAAATTTAGACTTTCAGTGGCCCAGACACTAGGGGGGTAAATTTTATCATCAGCACCCAAAGCTTAGGTCCCCATACAGGGTTGATCAGCACTGGATACTGATATCGGTACTGGTATCAGGATAACACCCTTTTACTCAGTATCAGATCAAAACAACAATCAGTGGTACCAATAATTCCTCCCAAATGAGCCACTGAATGACAAACTGCAGAGGCCTTCAAGTTTTAAGAGAAGCAGACCCGCGATACTCCTACTGTTACTGACGTGCTGTCCTAAGGGCTGGCTCCCTGCCACTGGAATACATTCATGATATACTAAAAGCAGAGAGTAAAGAAGGTGCCGCTGTTCCAAACCTCAGTGCTTTGACCTAAGCGAGTGTCTGCATACCTTCATGGCGTACAGTTTCCCTTTGTCGTGACCACTGTTCTTCCTCACCAGGAAGACCTTCCCGTATGCTGGAGGGCAGCAGGACATTCCCCCACAGAGCGGGCGGCAGACACAGAGTGAGGGTTAGGATTACCGTACCAGAAAGCAGGCAATGCAGAGTGCAACAACAGCATCATCCTGCCAGCAGATGTTCATACCCATGTAAGCCTGACGGGAGACATTAGCACTAGCATTCTGCCAAGTTGGCGCTCTCCAGGAAATGCCACCCTGGGCAATTGCCCACCCCGCCTTTGCCAGTATCCGCCACTGGCTGTGACCAGGGAGCACTGCTTCTGCCTGCCACATAGCCAACAACTCGCCCATGTTCCAAATGTCAAACAACTCTACTCTACCCATACTCTGCATTTCGGTTTCCATTAACAATCGGGTTCCTCAGCCAACCAGTTGCAATATTTGGGATTGGCAAGTCATGCAGGTCCCCGTTGTGAGTGTCGTAAATTACAAGGCAGCTAACATCAGCATCTCCTGCTGGAGTTTGACCAAGCATGTGCCCCATACTCCTTGGTTTAGGACTATACTCTTCGATTTACACTCTGTGCAAATTCCTGAGCTGGCAACCAGCTCACATAGGTGATTTAAATCAAAGGTAAATTCCGATGTTCTTTTATACACAATAAGCCAATCTGAAGCCCATCTGAAAACACAATCTGGAAATATTTCCATATTCCCTTTCCTTTGTCCAATACTCTTCCAGATTCGGAAAATGCCAAATCAGACCCCACACTTCTCCAGACTGTAGGCACCCTGGCATGAGAAGACAGTAAGTAGAGCCTTGTTTGGAAAGAAGTGTAGTGTGTCTTAGCCAGTCAACTAAACGTAGCTGTATGACGACGTCTCACCGGATTCTCCCCTGACAATGTTTGTGTCCAAACTTATAAGATTACGAGCTTATGTAACCTTCACAAATATAACCCTAGCCACCAATGACTGTACCTCCTTCCCTGACTGACTGAATTGACTGAATTTATTGACAAGTCACCCTGTCAAGTATAAGTCTTCCAGATTGTAACCCATCAATAATGAAACTCCTGCCCACAGTTTTCTGATGTGTGATCAACCACAACTTCCAGCAGAAGAAGTGATTCAAACTCGCTCTGTTAACTACTGAACATTGAGAAGATGTTACGCTTTGCGCTTCTTATGCTAAGAGCATTCCGTATTGAACAAGCCAAAAAATGATCCTACAGGCTAGCTGGGCAATCAGGACCAGGACCAGCAATCAGGACCAGCTGCAGGGATTTCCAAGATTTTCAATTTGACAAGTCTGCACACGCATTTACATGTATGTAACAGTTTTATTATCTTGTAAACAGTCTGTAAGGTTTGCAAACTATGCCAGCGCTTTGGATGTAGCCAATGTAGGTTTATAATGTAATAATATAGATTTGCTGTAAGATTTCTTGCGCGAGCGCGGGAGTCTGAAAGCGTGAGTGTCACAGCTCGGGGCATCCCTGCAGCCTCACATGCTTAACCATACGGCCGTCTGTAACTCACCTCCAGTTCCAAGCACCTTCAGAAGTTCAAAGTTCTCCATGCCTACTTTCTCAGTGTGTCCTGTAAGGTTAGCTTTAAAAAAAAAAAAAAAAAAAACATACGGATGAACTTTTCCATCGGGTGTTTCTCCAGTGTCTTCTATCGACACAAAATATCACTTGAATCTCTGTTGCACTACATGCATCGTGCAGCAATAACTCGTGCAAATATATATTATGCAGAAATAATGTTCAGACTTACTGATAACCCTAAATCCAAAAGGTGGACTTTACAAGGTTATTTATAATAAAGCACCAGGCGCCCCGACGCGAATGGCCCACATTAGCTGGGCCAATGGTGGCTAATCAGGCACCCGCAGGCGCGCTAATGCCGGCCCCTACCGGTGGTGAGCTGGTGCTTGATGGTGCACATCTGCTCCCGGACCTCCTCGCCGGTGTCGTCGCCGCTGCTGCCCGAGCTGTCCCCCGACATGCCGCCGCTGGCTTACGCGGGCGCCGAAGCGCGGCTGCGGGCTGTCGGAGCGGCGATGGAGAGCGCCCTGGCCCGGCTTTCCGTGCGGGCCACCGGGGCCGACGCGCCTTTAGTGCTCCGGCTCCGCGGCTCTGCGGCTCCGGCCCCAATCGGCGCAGCTGGCGCCCTTCCTTGCGTGCATGTCCTGCCGCAGAGCTGTGTGTGTGTACCGGAGGGTGGCTCGGGGTTCGCACCGTGCGGGCTCCGCTACCTGCGGCTCCGATCAGCTCATCCTAGCAGGCGCTGGCGGAGCGGCACCGCCATGCCGAAGCGGGCCGGATCCGTGTCACTCCTGTCACGCTCCTCTCCATATACAGATTTCCTCTTTTTGTCTTTCCGGCGGTGCGGCGGTAGGCGGCGGTCCCGCGGCGCCCGGACTCCGCGGAGAGCCTCAGCTACGGCGCGGCGGGGAGCTCGGCGTCTGTCCCATCGACCGCGGCCGCTCGATCACTCGCTAAGTGTCATTAGCTAATGGGCACTACGCCGCCCGGGGGGGTCGCACGCTGGCGGGGCGGGGGGGCTCAGCGCCGCAGCTCCGGGCTCCGGCCTCCGCGCTGGCAGAATGCGGACGCCGTGCATGCGGCGGACATTTACTGCACGGACGCGAACTATAATTCACATTATGCTTCCGGGCGCAACAGAGACGGCGGTGGATGCGCGCCTCCGATCCGGGGGGGTAGGTAGTGCGCTCCCCCGTCTGTGCGTACGGGGTGTTTTAGCTACGGAAGCCGACGGGTCCCGGGCTGGGGCTTGTGCAATCGCGGGCGGAAGGAAGGAGGCGGCCTGTGCGAAAGGGGAAGGCGGCCAGTCTCACACACACACGGCCCCCCGAATGGAGTGCAGATCCGCACCATGGTCTCCCTGGGTTCGCGCATTTTGACCCTCCCA
>JAODKN010000002.1:8969737-8994781 GCA_026774425.1 Petrocephalus zakoni
GATGCCGGGGACTACAAGTACCTTAAATCTGACAGGTTATCCGGCTAAGCGGGAAATCCCAATATCACAGTATTTTGCGCATAAAAACCCCCTAGCAACATCTCCACAGGTAGTGGCTGGACAATATGGCTTGTCGACCAATTTAATGAGCCACAAAAGACGCGAGCGCTAATAAAACTACAACAACTCCTGTTGATTAAAGGGCGCAGCCATCTTGAATTCTGAAGTCGAGGTTGTGTTGATTCCTCCCAGTTCACGACTTGAAATTCCCACTTCGGGGGGCATTCCAGTTGCAACTTCCAGTCGTGAACTCGTAATTTACGAGTTAAGAGTACAACTCGAACGCACCACATGCCTGCTTTGTTTGTGCACACACGGTCCACCGTGTTCTCTCTGGAGTTGGCTAGCTGTGTTGCTCCCACGACCAATGGGTGTTGAGGTGTTTCTTTACATCTGAGAGGGATTCTGATGACCAGATGCAGATGGTTAGCGCATTCTACCATTGAGCAACCACACACAGTCCATGTTGCAGTCATGAAAACCCCCTGAACTATGTGACATTTCAGGTTGTGGGGTGGCCAAACCAGTAAGTATTCTGTTTCAGTGAGGCCTGTATAACTTATGGTTTCATAGCTACAGATTAGATTACAGCTCATACAGCACTTACACCATGCCATATGCTAGCTTCCCATTCACCGAAGTGGCAGTGAGAAGTCCCTCCTAAAACATGTAGAAGGATCTGGCAATGAGAGACATGCTGCTGATCTATTCGGGGCTGGTGTATAAATTTAGCCGTGAGCATGGAAGACCGAGCATCGGGGGAATGTGCCATCTGGCTTTTAAGCATTCAAGCCGGGGCATCGGATTCACAGAAAGCCAAGTGAAACTGTGAGCTGGAAAATAAAGCCTATTGGCAAGGTGGTGGATTTTTTTTTAATTTATGAAACAAAATATGAAAGCACAGATGTGATCAACATGGTGACCCCTCAAGGTTCTGCAGCCTACCTGTGTTCTTCCCATAAGGTTCTGCAGCCTACCTGTGTTCTCCCCATAAGGTTCTGCATCCTATCTGCCTTCTATCCTCATAAGGTTCTGCATCTTATCTGCCTTCTATCCCCATAAGGTTCTGCATCCTATCTGCCTTCTATCCCCATAAGGTTCTGCATCTTATCTGCCTTCTATCCCCATAAGGTTCTGCATCCTATTTGCCTTCTCTCCCCATAAGGTTCTGCATCCTATCTGCCTTCTCTCCCCATAAGGTTCTGCATCCTATCTGGCTTCTATCAGAGGGATCTCTGTACTTTCGACCTCCACTGGGCTTCTTGCGACTACCTGGAATGGATAGGTCAATAGCCCCACCTCCCTCATCAGGTTACTGGCTATTCTCCTTAAGCTGCTGAGAGCTGGATCCATAGCAGGGGCTAAGCCAGACTTCTGTGGCTATGCTGAGCTGAGGGTGAGTTACCTGCAAGCTGATTTGGGACTATTGTCTGTCACCTGCCCCATTCCTGTCTCACCTTCTGTGTTCCCACATCCCTGTTATTAGTTCAAATGTGGAAAGGCAGTAATCATCTGATTATAAGCCTCAGACTCCTGCTGGCCACATTTCTGTAGCCTCTCTGTGACCTTCAGGCAATGTCCCCACTCTACTGCATGTCACCGGTCACTCCCTGTCACAGTTTTGCTGTCTATTTGGTCAGGTATATAAGCTTTGGAGGAGGAATACATTAGGATCTATATTGCAGTTACTTCTGAATGGAGGTGTGCACAAATCATTTAACTCAATTATTTAAAACAAAATGGCACCAGCTACTTAAAGGACAATTGTCATCATATAAAATCAGCAGTGGGCATTCTCTATTCTCAGTTCTTTCTCGCATGATCTCACATTAATAACTTACAAGAAAATGAACCTATGCAAACTAATTTTAGCCTGATCTGGTCATATCTACCATATATATCACTAGACTATTCCTAGACTAAGGCACACACAGTCTATTCCTTTGTAATCATTTAAGCATCCAGTGAAACTAATGATGTCCCTCACTAAACGCATTGAGTTTATTCTACAACGCTAAAAATGTAAAGCGCAGAGCGGTCTGTCTATGACCAAAAGAAGTGCGTGGCCTTCAGCATGGCTCTTTATAAAACAGCATCTAGCTACCACAGTGTTTATATACAAGGAAGAGGATGTCACCAGTGTTCATCCATTACGTGTAGCTTCTGCCCCAGCAGGGACCTAGTCTCCTGTGTGCCTGTGCAGCTCTCTTGTAGCATGGATGAGTAGACAGTGACCCAAACAAGGAGAGAAACTGAACATGCCACTGTTATAATTCAACACAAGCTGGATAGATGTGTACTAGCTTTGACATCGTCAGTCTTTCTCCTTATATTTACTTCGGCACCCTGAAAAAATCCATACTGTAATTAGCTTTGTGCTATTAAAACTAACATGAACACATATTAAATTGATACATAAAAAATGAATAAAATTTTGAAGAAAATATATACTTTGCAATTTTCAGCAAAGGGCTATGTAATCTTGTAACTATATAGCAATATTTTTGTATGGTCGATGAAAATAAACAGCAGCGCCCTCTGCTGGACAGGAATGGAATTGCAGCCAAGACTGACAGGCATGAAATGAGTCTTATTTTCAGAGCAAACCTCAAATTAAATATTTTCATTCATTTATTTTTTTGCAAAATACTGTATCGGACAACTCGACACGATGCCCGATGAGAGTGTACACAAGGGCGCTCGGTGCTGGAGTAGTAAGGCGTCAGTACTACAGACTCGGGCTGCAACGATTCATCGAGTAATTCGAATAACTCGATTACAAGAAATCCTCGATGCAAAAGCTTTGCTTCGATGCTTCGTTTAATCCACACGACTATGTACTGCTCAGAGATCACCGTGTTTCACATGCAGGATTATTACTGTTGCACTTGCACAGTGTGCTTACGCTGCATTACGTGTAGCATATTTATGTATATATACAAACAGAAAAGAAAGAAACAATAGTTTAAGAGACAGAGTGGTATGGCAAGCCGTTTTAGCTTTAATTCATTTTTAGAGGACATCACATATTCTGTTCTAACTAGTTAGAATGCACATTCTTGATATCAGAAATTAAATTGTAACTAGTAATAATGTATATTTATGATATCACAAATCAGTTCCAACTAGTGAGAAATTTTCGGCAAACTTCTGAGTCACAGAGACAGTGAATAGTTCCAAACATTGACATTCACAGCATAGAATCACGGTCATTTCCATTGCTAATTACCAAGCACTTTAAGCGGAATGTTGATAAAATAGATTAAAAAAAACATGTAATACATTTGATGTAATTAATATACTAAATACAATTTTGTTTTTATATTGGCGCAGAATTAGCTGTTAATGGTTATCATAATTAATAGTTATGACCGAAGGTAGCTTAGCAGCTATCGAGGCTAACGTCCCCATTTCACTGATGATTTTGTCTACTAATTACTGACACAGGGGGTCGTTACATGTTAAGTTGTTCTGGTTATGAACTGCTTCCTAATTACAGTTAGCTGCACTGCAACCGTGTTAATACAGATGACTAAAATATCAGTTTACAGCTCTCCTCGGGTCACATGGGTCAATGTGAATTTACTATCGAATTCACGGCAAAATAGCTTAGATTATTTTGTAATAATAATCACAATGCTGGACATGAGATATTAAGCAAAGCAAATGAAATCAAACATGTCATGCTACATCATTTTATTACATAATTTGCCAAAAAAATACCTTGTTTTGTAAAGTGTCTATCATTACGTGTGCTTTTTAAGTGCTGCATTTGCATTTAAACAGCGCTTGAACAAAGGGCTTTTTTCCAGATTATCTCACTCATGTTGAATTACTTTAAATACCATCATTATGCAGTTTAACCATTAAACCATTGAGTTGTTCATTTTAAGAGGCCGTTTTTTTCCCTCTTTTGAATAGTTACTATTATACTTTAATGAGACAAAAGTATTTCTTATCCGATTACTTCATTAATTGACGGAATAATCATCAGAAAACCAGATCACTAAAATAATCAATAGCTACAACCCTACTACAGACATCACTTTCGAGGTCGCTGCATGAACAGATACTGAAAAAGGCCAGGCACCAGATCCCCATTTCCTTTCTGTATAGCGTGGAGAGTTCCTCATTTATTGGGGGGGATACAAAGCTTGGAAAAAAACAAACAAAATCTTAGAAACTCACTTATACTCGTGATAATCACGGACAGAAATCTATATACAACAGGTCATGCGGAGATTAACTATCATGAGGACTGGCTATTACAGAAGGGATTAAACAAATCAGCCAATTAATTTTAACAATACTTGAAAAAGAAAAATACATTAGTAAAATCGGTTGCAAGATAATTTGGAAATACGTTCTAGAGAAACTGGATGTTTTATTTACAAAGGGGTACAATGAAAAATTTACTTCTCCTCGGTTTTACTTATTTTTCATCTTTGTGAAATATACTTTCAGGTCCATTGAGGCAAGTTCAACATGACAGGCCTGGTGAGCGTAACCCAGGAAGTTGGTCACACTATGCCACTCATTCAGTAACTATTTTACAAACTAAGACATCTGGACAGGAAGGATGAACATGTGTCTGGCCACATTGCAAGACAGCATTATATAATTCTAATAGCAGACAGGAAGAACTTCACTCCACCACCAAGTCAAAGCACTCTGCCTCCTCAAATTCTGCGTTCATCTTTGCTGCTAACAAGTCCAGGTCCGACATCTTAAAGTGAGATGAAACAGAGCAATAAGTAATGATTGTAAGAACAGTGCAAGAAACAGGACAATGATTTCACAAAGCCATAACACTTAAGCATGTCAGTGTACATACAAGTAAAAATAGTTTAAAAAGACATAATTCATAACAAACAGCTATAACAAATTTAAAACCAGGAAGAGCCCATATCATTGCAATAACAGTGGAGAAACAATGTTAAATGTTTCAGAAAAACTGCTTCTCTGTTCCACCACAGCTGCCAATACGAGCGAATGAATATGAAAGGTTACATATCTGATGGGTGCTCCAAAAGTATGTTTGAGAACATCTGGGATGGATAAGTCAATCCAGACAGCGACAGAAAGAGCATGGAGTTCTAATACTCACTTTGATCTGTGGTGCCCTAATCCTTCTCCTTTTCTCCTTCACCACTGCAACCCCAGGGATGTTCAGGTCTGGCTCAGGGGGGCCCGCCACACAGGTGCTGCCCTCCAGCAGCGTGAAGGAGCCTCCGCAAATGGATACTTCTGTCCTCAGCCCTGACTGCTCCGCCTTCCTGGCCGCGACTGGGGGAGTCTGTAGGTGCTCAAACCCGAAGAAGGTGTCTCTGCGGCCAGGCGCAGGGGACGGCGGGGACCCAGAGAAGGAGTGGTCCCCATAACTCAGGCGGCTATAGGAGCGCCGCACCTTCTGGGACCACTCTAGAGCGCCGACGTCCTGCTTCTCCTGTGTGTTAGGGGAGGCCGGAGCCTGGATGGGCGACATAGCGGTGGGCCGCAGAGGGGATGCAGCCGCAGCAGGATTAGGAGCTGGTGTGGATCTTTTTATCTCCGGCTTTCCAGCTGTTGATCCATCATTCTCCTTGTTCCCTTCTGCAGAAATCTAGAGAATCAAACAAATAAGGGATCATCCTTGGTAATCACTCCTATGCTCAGGATTAATGGATTTTCAAGAATGAATAAGAGATGGGATATTATGTCAAACCTGCTCTAGAGAAGCAGCCCTTTTCATTTAAAATGACATCTCTGTACAAGCAAACAAGTGAGAACAGATCGGGGCCTCCTCACCAAAATTTTAGTGTAATATAAGACTTACTCGAGGGCTCCGACGTACTGAAGGGGCAGGCGTTTCAGGGACCTGGATGAAAGACGTTTAGCAGTGGAAAGAAGACATGAAAAATAAATGAAATTCCAGAATAAACAAATGATGGATATCAATCACCTCTTCAACAGGAGCTGAACACTGGCAAAAGTCATTTGCTAAAACTTTGTTACAGAAGGGTGGCGCGGGTAAATCGGACGAACCTGCGTCTTCCTCGGTGCGATCTTCCTCACGGTGATGGAGCGCTTGACCAGAGGTTCGGGGCTCTTCGCCTTACAAAGTAAACAATCAGAGTCCCCTTTTCATATGCAGCTCCCGCCAGGTCAATCAGATTATGGGACAGCGCGGTGCGCACCTTTTACAAATCATTTACTATTGCATGAAGTTATTTTTAAATATATGCAGGTAGATTAAAAGAACTTGCGTGCTGGGAGTACAGTTACACACACACCCATCCATTACATATGCTGGGTCGCGGGTGTGGCAAGCCTATACCGGAATGACTGTGTAATTAATTTTAAATGTCCATTTCTTGACATAACATTGCGAACCGGTGCATATATGGATAATGGAAATGGTTAAACAGCGACTGGTTTTTGCTTTCCCCACCGCGGCGTTCCTGACAGCTCCGGAGGACCTGGGCGAGCGCCTCGGCGGCGGGTTGACAGGCTCTGCGGAATTAGATTCAAGAAATGAAATCAGACGCCATACGACCCGGGCTCCGCGACGCCGAGCATCTGCCCTCGGAATAACATGTGGATACATACGGACACCGTTTTCACTCCCTATTCGTCCACTCGACGTAGGTCGTGCTTTTCTGCTACTCATTCTGGTCGCTTGGCGCCGACAGTTAATTGTAAAGTTATATTATCTCGCAAAGAAGGCGACGTCTTCGGCGCAACAGCGAAAGCTGCTTCATTTGTTTTAAATTGCCCGCCTGCGCGCTCGCGAAGGCGGGACTTCCGGTTTGGCGGGCTGCGAATAGTAATTTTATAGTTTATAAAGCTGTCTATAGTTTTAGACAGTTGGAAACGTGTTGCACCGCAACAAAGGACACACTGGATTTATACATGGATCGTTAGGTGCTTCGAAAGAAAAAGAATGCAGTTTAAAACGTTTAGAAGTTTCGAAGTGCCGTAGGGGCAGGTGAGGGCTGCGCACCTGACGTCATCAGCCCGCGACTCTCCCGGAAGAGACGTGGCGGTCGAGTCAGAGGAAGTCGTTGTCCACCAGAAATAGGGATACATTTGATCTCCATATTCCCGCATCGTATGCCAGAGCAGGGACTTTGACAGTTTGTGAAATACAGGTAAAGTGCTTAACATTCCTTAACCGTGAACTATACGTGCTGTGTGGTGCGAAGCGGGTTCCTGGGTAGCTTGACAGCTCGGGTCACATGATTCCAAAGTAGTTAACGCTGTAGCTAGGTTAATCAAACTCCTTCCTTACGATTACTGATTCTGAAATCTAAAGTTACAGCTAATTCTAAAATACTGCCTAAATGGTAATGATCTCGTAATGTTTTAGCGGGTGTATTTTTTGTTAGCCAGCTAACTGGATACACCTGTAGGTCAACGTGAAGAGAACAACGTAGCTTCCTAGAAAAAAAAACTAACAAGCGTCATGCCTGAGGGTACAATGCATGCCTGAGGCGCCGTCAGTTGATGTGCTGCAAATAAAATGCCTTTTTAAATGTAGTCATTTTGTTTTTATATGCTATTTTGACAGGCTGCTTCTGAATGAAGTTCGAGATTAACTAAAGTGGGGTGTTTCCAGCGTTTTCATACACTGTTTGTTTTGTAATTTTTTGCTTTTTGTTATTTTACACTAATTTGGCGATTTTTTTAAATTAAACTTTGTCACTATGTTCGTCTGAAGTTTTCTTTAATATATGTCATGTAATGTTTTATTTGTACTTGCTGAACCAGGTGTTTGTTGATTATGCTGTCTTTCGTAGATCAGGCCATGGGTCTGTGTAAATGTCCCAAGAGGAAGGTGACTAATCTGTTCTGCTTTGAACACCGAGTCAATGTGTGTGAACACTGCCTTGTCTCCAACCACAGTAAGGTCAGTGGGTTTGAGCAGTCTTTATTGTCTTTTACCCTGGAAAGGGGACCTCCTGGTTTGAATCGCAGCTGCACTTGCTTGTATAAAGATGCTTGTATATTAAAAACATGAGGTCTTCCAGAAAAAAAAAAACTGTCCCCTGACCTGGCTGATTGCTGTCCTGTCTGGCTGTTTTTAAAATCTAGGACAGGTCCATTCCTGATAGTGACTGTCTGCTAAGCAGGGAGTGGGTGGGTCTAGGTCAGTAGATTGTTGTACCCCTGAGTAGTCACTCGCTACATACCTCTCAGTGTCATTTTCTTTAGCGATACAGCTGCCTTTGTGACAAGGAGTCTATGAGTAAAACATGCCCCCATAGCTTTAAGGCATTTGTCTCAGATGGTTGAGTTTTTTAAAAAGTACAAAACATAGGGTAAATCAATATGGTCAGACAGTTTTTGTGTTTCAGAATCAGCATTACCAGCATTAACCAACATTTTCTGTTTGATGAATTTGAAGAGGCTAGCCCACCTTAGAGGCCTGCACAGAAATAATGGCTGCATGGCCATTTACATTTGTACAAATCGATTTAAATAGAAAGACATGTCTCGGCACTTCATGCTGAAGGGGCAGCATACGCATGTGACTGGCTAAAAACGGTGAGTTATCTCAAATAAAGAAATTAACTAGGCAGCTAAAAGGCGAAAAATAAAATGATAAACGGAATACAACTGAAAATGAAGACCTACAAATGGTCAGTATTTCACTACTTGTGGAAGTTTGTTGGTTATGGATAAGTTTGTTTGTTACGATGTTCCTGTCACGCCTGACCCTTGCTGTCGTCTTCTCTGTCGCAGTGCATCGTTCAGTCCTACCTCCAGTGGCTCCAGGACAGTGACTACAACCCCAACTGCCGCCTCTGCTCCACCCCCCTGGCCTCCCAGGACACCGTCAGACTGGTTTGCTATGGTGAGGATGACCCACGCGGCCCCTCCGCTGACTGCTAGCTAGGGCTGCACTGAATACCTGTTTCAGCATCGACATGGCAGGACGTGAGATTTTAAGCAAAGCAAATCAAATCAAGCATGTCATGCTACAACTTTTTTGCTGCTTGATATGAAAGGAATACTTGCGCGGTTCTAATTTTCCATGATTAATCTTTAAGAGAAATCTGTGGTATAATTTAAAGGTTTTTGGGCAGACACAGGAAATTAAACACATAGAGCTTTAGATCAGGCTGTGATCTGTAGCCGATACCGATCGAGTAAAAAAAAAAAAATCCCTGGTTTGGCTCTGGTTCTGATCCTTGGCATCACTGATAGCTCCTGTCATGCCAGACTTTATTTCTATCATACACATGTGTATGTATCTAAGGTAGCTGTGTGTATCTGGGCTGCTTCTCAGAAGGCCCCTCCCTTTCTTTTCTCCCTCCCCAGATGTGTTCCACTGGTCCTGCCTGAATGAGCTGGCGGCTCAGCTACCCCTACACACGGCCCCAGCCGGGTATCAGTGTCCCTCCTGCAATGGGCCTGTGTTTCCCCCCTCCAACCTGGCCAGCCCGGTGGTCGACGTCCTGAGGGAGCGCCTCTCTTCGGTTAACTGGGCCCGAGCCGGCCTGGGCCTGCCACTGGTGAGGATCAGCTCTGATGGCCAGCCGCGCAGCCATTCCTCTGTCACTTCGCTCAGAACGCACGTGTGCAGAAGTGAAACGTCAGGCTTTTATAACCGGCCTCCTGCTTGAAAACAGTCATGCAGAAGTGACTTAATTTCAGGGTCATAAAGGTAGTGGGTTGTGTGGGGCTCTATGGGTTAGGTGGCTGTGTCTGTGATCGGAAGGTTGTCAGTTCAAATCCCAGAGTCTGCAGACTGATGTCACCATTCTGCCCTTGAACGAGGCCCTTAGCCCCAATTGCTCCAGGAACTAGTTGGCCCTGCTTTCCCAATTGTACGTCGCTGTGGACATAAGCATCTAATAAGTCAAATTTTATATTTCTTTTTTGTCTGTGATGTTAATGTAGATTAATATTTTCTTATTTGGTGCCCCATCCAGCAGGTGTGTCATTTGCTGGGCTGTCTATTCACACTTCCATTCCTGGGGACGGGGCCAGGTGGGGGTGATGGAAATTATGTGCCATTTGCCTGTGGGCTAGGTGGGCCACGTACATATCAAAGAGAAGGAGTACAAGTTCAGTGGGAGATGAGAGGCAGGGAGAGCTTAAGATCAGATCAAATCATATTTATTTATAAAGCACTTTTTAAGCAACAGGAGTTGATCCCAAAGTGCTGAAACATACATCCTGTTCTACTTCCACATGGGGTAGGAGTAACCTTTATTTATGATGATTATTCTCATCTTTTAAGATTGAAGAAAGAAGCAGCACACAAGAAAACACACCTCACGATGTCACCGACTACACCGACTGGTCCTCTTTTGACTGTAAGTGAGAACTTCTTGGGCAAAACTGTACAGAATGAACTATCAGAGTTTTCAGAAAAAGGACATTGTTGATATTGTGAGCCAACCCCCTCCCCCTCCATCAGCACTTACAGCTCCGTCCACGAACGCTGCAGCCGGCCAGCCCTACATGGCGAACCCGGGACCCCCCACAGGCCCGGCGCAGGCAGACTTTCCCGGCACCAGTAACAATGGCAGCCTGCTGTCCCAGTCGCACTGTGTGGTCAGCATGAGCACTGCCTCGGCCAGCGACTCCGTCGTGCTTCACTCAGGTACCGGCTGCAGAAATGCTCTGTGCTTCTCAGTGATGCTCTGCTCATGGGCTCTGGCAGTGGTGTCAGAAAATGATGCACACGTTTTAACCTTATTGAATCATAAAGGTTCAAAATTAAAGTATAATAATTGTATTCCCTGGACGGGAATCGTACCAAAATCAGAGCCATGTTATTTACTGGTGGAACATGAAAGGACAGCTATGAATGCAGATTTGGCGAACCTGATTACGCTAAGACAAGTCACACAAGGTTGAGCTGACTTCCTGCTTGCCATGCTGCCATACCGGCTGTTCTTCAGTCATGTTCTGACATGTCAGCAGAAGCATTCCTCAGCTCCTTCACCTGCTCTCAGCAGTATCGCTCAGTTTAACACTTGTCTGGTTTGTAGCAGTGATGCTCATTTCCATTGTGGACATTATCGAAGACATTTTTTTTAAATTCGTTGGTCTCTGTTTGACTCTTTCAAAGCCCATTTGTGGGACTAACCTGGGTGTTTTTCTTATCTAACTCAGTTTAGGTTCAACAGAGTATGAATGCATATGTTGCTGTTTCTTGTGTCTATATACTGGCTTCCTGTTAGTAGTCTGTTGTAACCTCCCTACCCAACCATACTGTCCTCAGCATCTTCTCCCCGGAAAGTTTATGACACTCGAGACTCTGGACACACGTCCGTCACACAGATCGACTTTGATGACGACAAATATCGGCGCCGGCCAGCACTAAGCTGGTTTGCACAGATACTCAAGTTAGTTACAAGTCCTTTCTTGGTACCCTTTTTATTATACATTCATGTTCTATTTCTTTGACGTTTTATAATTAACTTATATTTTATATATATTTTATATTTATATATATATTTTATATATATTAACTTACATTTTAATATAATCCCATATATTATTCAGTATGCAAATATACAGCTATGAAAACAGCTGCACTGTAAATTCAGCAAAATAAACTTTACTAGCCAGAAATGTACAGCTTTGATACACTATTAATCATTTACTTTATATGGAGCACCATGCCAATTCACATTTAGCTTATGTATAAACATTAATTAAGAACATTAATTCCAAATCTTAGATCAAACTTTGTGCCGTTTAGTTTTGGAATCTCCTCAGAGTTAAAATCCTTTCTAGTTAAACCAGTTTATAAAAAAAACTCTTTTTACACTTCTTTTTCTAGAAATCGGTCGGGTTCCAAGCGGACATCCTTGACGCTGAAGCAGAGGGTTGTCCTGGTGCTCCTGCTGGGCACTCTGGGATTTTTTACCCTGATCATCGTTATGGCGAAGTTGGGACGGGCATCGGCTGACACTGACCCCAACCTAGACCCACGGCTTAACCCACACATCCATGTTGGGAACAACTAAACTGATCCTTGGTGTAGGACATGGGCAGAAAGAAAATCAGATTTGACAGAAACGCAGGTTCTGATGTTGTTGCTATGAATTGATGTTGGGACCAAGGGATTCAGAGACCGTGTATTCTCTCGGGAACTGCGATGCAGTTCAGCACCTCTTTAATTTTTGCAGTGGGGTGAATTGACCTCTCTGTTTCTTACCTGATTTTAAGTAGGTTGGAAACCACCTTAAATATTTTTGTTAAACATCAGATTTGCTATGACCTCACACGCCATGTCCTAGATTACTCATTTTGCTACAGCCTTAAAACAACTGATTTAATTCTCCAGTTCCTGTGACCACCACCATGGCTATTAGATCAATGTACAGTTTTCAGTGAACCATTTAATGGACATACTTCTACTGCAAAGGCTTAAGGCACTCGACATTGATGTAAGATGATGCCTCTCATGCAGGGTACTCTGTATGCAAGGATATAAGCACTACTAATGAGTTCAGTACAAAGAGAGATGGCCCAATTGGTTCACCGACTGTACTGGTCAGTATAGTAGACGAGCATTAAAGTAGACCAAAAATGGGTCACAGGTACCTGCGGCGTTGGTGTGACAAAGCCCCGTGTGCCCCCTGTCAGCATGCAGATTTTTAGAAGCCCTGTGTTAACGCTTGCGTGTGAGAAATCATATTCTCTTTCTTCATGTAATTCTGGGTGCACCTACATCAGTTCCAATGGATATCAGTATACTGGAGCAATGACAATATGTATATTACAAGCTGTATTAAATTTATTAAATATCCTCTACTGAGTGGGTAGCCTTGTGGGGAAAATGTAACAAAACGAGTTTGTAAATGATATATTGTAATCTTTCCTTATAATTGCTAGGTAAGGAAATCTGATCGCCAACCCCCTGCAAATTTGAATTTAAACTAGTTCATTGTTCTGGCTGATGTAAATGCAATTAACACTAGTTTTTTTTTCTTCTTTTTTTTAACTGTGCACCTTGCCTCTGTACTTTCTGTACTGGAGAGTTTGATAAATATATTTAAAAAGCTTAAAGAAAAATGTCAAGTCTTACTGTAATTTTAGACTGTATAACTCATAAATGTAAATGACTCCCACAAGAGAATTGGCACCAACATTATAGAGTTAAATAGTAGGCCTGATCTAGGTCCATGTGGACTGACGCTAAACTGATGAAGATAAGTGTCAGACTTACCTACAGCTGAGTTAACGGGTGTGTTCGACTTCATGCAGCCATTTACAGCGCTAGCTTAAAGCGATGCATTCTGGTCATTTATGATTGGCCAAAAACTAACCATCATGCATTACGAACGAACGCACCCACTACCATAAGCGATACGGTCACTATTTTCACCGCTGAAAGATATTCATTACTGCTTATCCTATAAAATGGCTTCCTGTCCTCATATTTCTTTCTTACATTTTATTTATTTTATCTGTTAATTTTTGCTAATTACAACGGATTGGAAACCCGGAATGTGTCTTTCACTGCTAAAAATAAACACGTCTTTTTCACGGGATGCACATTTCTGCACATATTGTTCTCTTTTTAGCAACTATCCCGGAAAACTAATATTTTTTCCAAGGACACGTATTCGGTGAAAATGTACATATAATTTAAAATTTCGTAGTCTCAAATCCTCGCTTGGTTTCTTTCCGTCCAATCCTGTGTCCGTAAACGGGTAAAACAGCGACGATTGGCCACGTCTATTCTTTAATTTGATTGGTAGCAGAAATGCGAACGCTTCCCTTGTTACCTAGCAACCGCTGTCCGTCTGGCATGCACCCAGAGCCACGACTCTACCGTGACTTGTAACGTGTTTTTTTTTTTAAATAAAACTTTCTATTTATTTTCTCGGTTCTGTTGTATGGGGGAGTGGCAGGTTAGCCGGACGACAAAACAATATCGGATGAGCCCCCAGTGTCAAAGAAAGATTTAAACGTTAACGTAACGTTAAATTCAAGAGTGGACGAAAAGATCTTTTCTGAATGGGCAAGGCCCAACCAAAGAGACTTGGCGGTATTCCACAAAGAAAAACCTCCCAGTTAGCTGGATAACTCAAGCCAAAAGAGAAAAGTGTTTAATGGTAGGAAAGGTCAGCCATCTATCTTATCTTTGGACATATTAGGATTAAGTTTTGTAGTAATTATATTTATATAATATATATTTATTCGTTACAGCAAAAAAAAAATGCATTTAACGTAGAAACGGGCGGCAGTAAAGGAGTCCAGGGTGAGTGTAACTACGTCAAAAAAATTTAGGTAAGAGACGCGATAGGGGGTCCTACAAAAACTAACAGTATATTTGCCAAAATGGTTTAATTTCACCCCCACCCTCCAAGAAAAGTGCCCGAGTGTCCCGGTTTTTCACAAATTAAAAGTGGTAAACCCCCACCCAGTTGTTCTGCATTTTGCAGAGTGTGCAAAATAAACACGTGTCACACTCACTCTCCTTAGCTCAAAAACACTCGGACGACCCCCCACATGCACTCTAGTGCAGGGGATCCCAACCCTTTGTAGGCTGTAAAAAAAGTCACGGACAGATAAAGCAGTGGGGGAGGGGCGGCGGGATCGAGGAGAACGTGCGAATGTGAGCGTCCCTAAAAACCTGATATGAAACCTGATACCAACAGTAATCCCTAAAAAAATACCAACCTCTCCACAAACCCCCCAGAGTTCATCGTTTCGGATACCGGGACGGGGAACATGTACTGCGCAGCATTTCTTAGGCCTCCGTCAACAGAACAGAATATAAGGCCTTTATTGTCATTGGATTACAACGACACTATCTTTAAAACATTAAGCCACATTCGAGGTTAGAAACGGCCAAATAATGCTTTGCTAGTGAATTCTGTAATGAGATATGTAATGGCGAGGAAACATAAACGGAGGCGGCCATTGTAAAGTGGCCACGCCGAAGCGAATTACGCCGGAAACAGCCGAATGTGCACCGGAAGCGCATTTGGCGAAAGGGCCGTGCGCAAAAACAGAAGCGCTTTGTTTACTTTTCCGCCATTTCGCACATGCATTTCCTGACTAACAAATTCACCTCGCTTGCACAGCTCACGCATTAAAGCGTTAAGCATTTATTTATATTATATTTGGCCACACATTTAAGCTTTCTAGCTTTAATGAATATTTCTGCAGTACAAAAAAGTACCAGCAAGTACCAACCAGCAGAGTATTTTGAGTAGTCACCGCCATTACTTACTACCACTAGTCTTTTCATTTTGCAGTGATTTGTTCAGTGGTAGATTCCACTGACCTACTTATATATTATTAGACAAGTAAGCCATATTTAATGTGACTGTATCTTGTTTTCAAAAAAGAGGACACCGTGACGTAAAAAGAACAATTAAAGCAAAGAAAATATGCACATATAAAGTATTCCGACTTTAGAAATCAAAGGTCTGCATGAAACAAAGCGAAATCCCCGACATTTCAGGTGACGAAAACGCATGTTTAGGTCCCAAAACAAATTCGGTCATCCTGGTTTAATCTTACCATTTGGTTACTACCATTTAGTTTTTTTTAACTAATAAACATACAAATGAACACAGGAAGAATGTCTGTTTATTTGGAGGCGTGTTGGTTAATCAAACAGTAGTTTTCTTGTGTTTTGTGTTGTACGTACGATGCCCTGTTTTCTGGACACTTCCAGAACGTACTTTTTGTAATAAGAAGACTCCTGACGCGTTTAACATGGTCCAAATTAATCTGGAATATTACATTTACATTTTATATAGAACACTGTCGTTCTACTTCTGTCGTACTTGCATACGCTCTTGAGTAATATTCCATTTAGCTTTATAGAAAACATATACGTATGCTGCAATTCGTATTAGTTTTTATTCATCTCCGTGACCTAAAAGAATAATTAATTATTATTATTATTAAGCTTGTAATTATTTTGGGCGGTGGTATTAAAAACGCTTGGCATTCGATGTAATTCTTTGACTCAGGTTTTGCCTCCGGTTATACATCATAAACAACTTGCGTTTGGTCACGTATTTCACATATTTAGACATGCGCACTTCTATACTGCGCAAAACGGAAAGGAGTTCGGTCGTTTTGGCCGGTTTATTCCAGTTTGTTCTGGTATGAAAGAGCTTTGTGTCACGAATACATCCGCCCGCCATAGACGTGTTTTTTTGGTGAGGTGTTATTTTTTGAAATTTCCAAATTGAGTCAGCCTTTAGTTGACGTGGGTCTTGGCTGTAATGTGCTGGAATTTAAACAAACACATATTTGTCATTAGCGATTAAAAAAAATTGAGATATCATTTATAAAATGCTAAGGATACAAAAAATAAAAATGTTTGTGGAAATGTTGTATTTAGGTGCAAATGAGATAAGCAATAACCTTAAATGATTGTTACACCCCATTTTCCACTCCTGCCTGTTTAAGGGTTAACTACGAAAGTCACATTGTACCAGTTTTACACGTGTCCCTGTTCACAAGTGAGGAAACTTGAATAGTAAACCCAATTCCACCGTATTTTGCGGTATCTTCATGGGAAGCCATTTTAAAAATCTTAATCTACTAAACAAATTCACATTATTTACTTAGTTGTACAAATCTTTGCCCCCAACAAGCTACTTGTGACAGATTTTCTAATAGACAGTAATTACAGAACATTTAATTGCCTTTCACGTATACACCATATTAATATGAAGAAGTCGTTTTAAATATAAACAACCATCATTTAAACGGAATATTGGGGTACAGTTGGAGAACGTTATTTAAACAAAACGTTAAAAATGTCTAGGTTTAAGGCGTCGTTGTTATACGATACGTCACTAAACTAAAACCAATAAATACATGAAATGTAGCTAATGGGTTACCTTTCGTTTGAGAATATATGAGTAAATTCTAAGATAGTTTATTTAATTTTAATTTCTTTGTTAGGGACTATTTTTTCCTTCTTGGCGCATTCAGCAAGCTCGTGACTTGGTAGCGCTGCGTCCCGTGTATATATTTGGCAGCATCGTAGCAGCCGCAGCCATTTCGTTGGGCGAGCGCTGCGTTGTGGTGGTAGGCTAGTTGTAAGGGGAAGAGTTCTTTTTCTCCCCTCAATTTCATACGTATCGTTTGTTGTAATCCTCAGTTGTTATTTACTTTCTCACTTGAAAAGTAGAATTTGAAGATTTTTTTTCTTTGCGCGTGTCGTTTATTTTTAACCGTAAATTCGTCGGGCGTGATCAATTTGTTACCACTTAGTTAGCTTTTTCAACTTCGTTTCACAGAAAATACCGAACAAGGGTGTGGTAAGAAATCTGTTATGTAGTACTGTCAGGTAACCTTTATTTGATTTGACGGTAGTGTGTTAAATATATTGGTATCAAGTTGTACGAAGCAAAGCTACGGTGTACCGTTCTGTGATCAGTTAATTCAAGTAAATGTGGTTATGCGGAATGCGCTTAGCGTATTGCCGGAAGGATGACTGGGCAAGTGGGTTTTTTTTAATGTATTGTGCTGCGTCATCTTAAATGATTGCCAGCTATTATGTTTTGTTTGCGACGTTTGTTCGATCGGGACGTGCACTGTAAAATGTCAAATTTATTATAGAATAATTATTTTCAGTGTATGTTAAACGCGGTTGATACATTTAACCGTAACATTTTATTTTATTGGTTTCCTTTACAAGTCTATAGTCATTGTCAGTGGCTAATTTCGAAAGAATAAGTCTTAAAATTAGACGAAGACAAAACTGGAAACTTATCGGGGGGAACATTTCTCAGTTGGTGACGCAGTGAGGAAATCGGTAGTGTTTAGCAGCGACCCCTAGTGGCTGCCTAGGGAAGGGCATCTATTAATTCATCAGCCTTCGGGGGCTAGGGAGAACAGTCGAATATGTCAATCGCGCTATGTCGTCTATTTGAAAACATGGGTTGCTCAAAAAAACGAACTTTGCAATTAAAAGAAGTATGCAGAAGACTGAAGATATATTTTTTTTTTCTAAAAGTCCAATGGGAGAGGAGAGAGGACTGTTGAAATTTAATGTGACGGACATTGCCGGTTGCGGGTTCGTGACGGCGGAGGATCTCGGGATCGGGAGACAGCCAGGCAAGACGGGAAGTCGCGGGTGCCAGTGTAATCCGGAGGGTGACGACCAACCAGAGGGTAGCGGGCGCAGCAGAAGTCAGCATGAGACCATAGGCCTGAACAAGCGGCGGTGGAGGAGCAGTTTCCTGGCAGTTGGAGGGAGAGGGCGAGCCAAAGATCAGGGGGCCAGTCCGTCTAGCTTCGCATTTCACAAGGGTTCGGTTTGTATATTTGGGTAGATGTATCGCTCTAATTGAGATCACTCATTCATCCCCTGTGAAAGGGGTTCAGAACACATTGCTTGCGTAGTTTTGTGTTTTCTTTTTACAGGTTGGGGCGTATTAATTTTGAGTCGCGTCGCTACCAAACAAGTTGTTCCCTGGGTGTGGTCTCTGCGTTAATTCCTCCGGGCTAATGGTCAAGTCTGTCCCATGGTGGTTTCAACTGGGGGAGGATCATCTCGGACTCCGCTTCAATCTGCGTTCCGATGTAGTCCGACAGCCAGGAGGTCTTTGTCGCATTAATCTGATAGGTCCTGTCCCATGAAGTGGCCAACTTTGGAGGTGTTTGGATCAGAAGTTCACTTCCTTTATCCACCCCTAAAGTGACATCCTTCTCTGCAGCTAAGTGAGCTGTGCATGAGTATTTGCCAAGGCGTTTAATATTGTTGTAAAAATGAAGTCGTGTTCATTCTTAATTCTGTCTTAAATGAGGAATTGGAGGATTGAGGAATAGTGTATGGGGCACTGTGGGTTTGGGGAGGGAAAATGGGGGTCTTGCATTTCTTCCTTGCAGGTGCATCCATTTTTGTGTGACCCCAAAGACCGCGTTGGCTGAAGAATGGTTCTGGCTTGTTTGGCACCATGGCATTTACCCCATCACAGTAGTATGGTCCCAGCATTATGAAAAGCGACAGGCTCGAGACGCTTAAAGATCGTGTTCGGCGTGGCCCATTGTCTTGGCGCAAATGTGCCATAGGCAGGTACCTTAAATCTTGATGGAACTTGTATGAACATTGATTAGCAATGGGGAAGAACATTGGTATATTGATTTGGGCTTGAGTGTAACTAATAAGCAGATAATGTCTATGTTGACATCTTGGTTTATAGTGGACATATTTTGCGGTGGGGTGGGGAGGGGGTGGTTAACTTCAATCTCAGATTCTTTTCAGCTCCTTCATAAGGCCGTTTAAAGTAAACCAAATGGATGAGTTCGATTCGTAAAGCCGCTGAACCACCTGAGGATCCACACAGCAGTTCCCCCTCTTGTTGAAGTGATCTTGGAAGCAGCATAATTCTTCAGGGCTAGCTGGAAACATTTACTTCAAGGTTTGGGATAACGTGGCTGAGCAGTTAATGCATCCAACTCTTTGGGATAGTCGTCGATGTATCTGGAAGAATTTCATACTGCTAAACAAAGTTACGAGTTGAAATGGGAATGGCTACGCGGGTGGTGGGGGTGGGCAACATAATTGTGACTCTTCCCGATCTAAAGCGCCCCCCCCCCTCAAAGAACAGCAGCTGCAGATCCAAGATAATGTCAGACCTGTGGTGGAACTGGAGCATAGAGGCATGTGGAATTTTTTCCCCCCATTAATTTCCCTCAGGTAATCTCGTGTTATGAGTCTTAATGTTGCTTTAATGGGTATGCCACATCCTGAACAATTGACTACTTTGGGGTGGGTTAACTAAATGAAGGGAGAATGTTGGGTGGTTGTTTCGCTCTTTGCCTTTTTCAGTTTGCCGTCTTCCAAGCGCTTAATGCGAAACCCAGCTGAAGTGGTCAGCTGTATCTCCTCCTAAGTAAGCATTGTTAGCATCTTCACTTTGGAATCTGGTACTAAAGGTGTTTGAATTTCATTTAAATTGGAAATCTATACTTGTACAGTCCCATGCATTTTGTTGTAAATCTGTAATGTAGTTGGAGAGGTTCTCCTGTTTGAATTTAATAAATTTGTGGTGTTATGATGATGTTTTGGTATGTTATTTGGGGAGGGGTGGGTGTGTTGGCCTTTTCTCTTTCTAATTTTCAGGTACGGTTTTAAAGCACGCCACTTTGTAGAGCACTGACGCAGCTGGGGCTTGATAGCCACTCGGAAGGTGCAGCCGATGAGTCAGAATGGCCCTTTAGATGACAAGAAGGAACCATTTGTACATAAGTAACAGGCCCAGGCTTGTACTTTAATGCATTGTATGATGTGCTACCTTATGGCATCTTTTTGGAAAGATTCGGAGATGGTCAATTTTCACTATAGAAAATGCAAGTGCCATGTGGAAGTTGTTGCTGTCTTAAACTTGCAGTTTAAAGTTGACAACCTGTGCCTCTTGGAAGGATTCGAAATGAGTTGAAGGTCAGAAGTTTATGGTTTTTTTGATTAGTTACATGGAATCCGTATGTGGATTGGGGGGGGCTGGACAGATGTGGGGGGTGTATTTTGCTTTCAATCTTGCAGACTCAAGTCTGAAGAAGCAATCCAGCTATGAAGTGTGGCGACCAGGAGTGCACCATTCGTTTGAACAACTTTGTACCAGGCAGGATATTCAGGCTAGTTCCTAGACTTTTAGGAGGTAATGTAATTCTTAAGAGCCTTGGCATTAGTGCCTATACAACTGTGTAGGTCAGGTCTTGACATTTTCTCTGTTCTTGTTTGTTTATATTAATGCAGTCGTGCAAATGTGCGACAGCCCCCATTGGGAGATTGGCAAGGCTGCTTGTGCAACTGTGCAGCAGCTGTCATTAGATTGGGTGGTGGCCAAGCTAGATTGTGCAACAGCTCCTAATGAAAACTGGCCAAGGCAAGTTGTGCAACTGTGCAACAGTTGAGGTACTCATGAAAAGTTGTGCAAATGTGCAGCTTATTTCAATGGGGCAGCACAACTGTGTTGCTAGGAAATTTAGTGTATGGATTGTGTGCGTGGGGGGGGGGGGGATCCTGTGTATTCTAGATTCTTTCCTTTGCAGGCTTGTATTCACATCCAAACCAAAGACTTCAAAATGAGGTGCAGCCAAGTTGGTGTCACCAAACATGGAGTTCATAGTAAGAGCTGTTTTTGAAGAAACCTGCTTAAATTCGTTCTTTTCGTTGTGCTGTAATCTTGAGGTGAGGCTTCCTTTTCTCAGATGCTCAAGGGAATTCCGTTCCACATGCAACGCTAATCAGCATTTGCATTATCACTGCCTTCAGTGTCGCTTGCATCTTTAACACTTAATTCAGTCACACAAAATCATGTCATTTGAGATGTTTGCCTTGGGGGAATGTGGGGAGGTTGTTTGTGTTTCAGATCATTTTCAGCTGTTGCCCACTCTGGTCACATCTGCATCTCTGTGCAAAGCTGTCTGTGGGAGCTGATGGCGAGTGAATGGCCCTTGAATGAAGACGTTTTCCTCTTGACTACCTGCGCCTGTTTGCTTGAGCTAAAACCTGAAGCATCTGATGCCCTTCGTGGAGATCCTTCCATGTGCTTTTTGTGGGCCCCCCTCCCTTTTTCCTGTAGTCCTTTAAAACAGGTGAAATTTCCCATGTTGCAAAGCAAATGCGAATGCAAGAACCGGCTTCTGGGATCAGCTAACTGCGCGATGGATCTCTGGCAATCGGTGGGAAATCAATTGTCAATTTAATCACACGAAGTCACAAGCTTGTCATGCAAAGCATTACCATGCAGTCGCTTGGGTAAAGTTAAGTAACCTCTGCTCTGGATTTGCATGCACATTGACACAAACTTGCACCTTTTATGCTTTGTAAAATCTTAACCGGGGTCTTAAATCGTGCGTTGGGGACTTTTGGGGATGGGGTGGGACAACAATGTCTTACTATTTTTTCAGATGCACTCTTTGCAACTGGCTTGAGGAACATTCGGAGTACACCCTGGGTCCGGGACGGTCTGAACTTGTCTGCCAGTTTCGTCGGGTTGGGTCTTTGGGGGGTTTTTGCGTGTCTTACATTTCAGAGAACTCGGTTCCAGTAAGGATCCCTTTCCTGGCCCCTACTTAAACTGAGGACAAGGCTTTTGGAACATAAGTGAGTTGGTTTCTAGACTTCTTGGAGCACTTATTTGAAGTTGTTCTTAAGTTGGACCCTGGTATGTTATGGAGCTCAATGTTTGTAGTCCAGTTTGGGTGATTTTATTCTGTTCACTGGGGGAGGGGGGGTGCAGTAAACTTTCAGTTTATTCTCCCAGCAGCTCATCTCTGGAATGGAACGTGATGCGAAAATTTTGAAAAATCGTCATTATGGGACGGTCCCAAGTAAAAGTTTTTCTTGCGTAATTAACTTGCACAGTGATGTTTAAATTTACTTACACTCTTTTATTTAGACTGAGGATTTAACAAGATTAGGACATGAGTTTGGGGAAACAGCAACTCTTCTCGAGTTTCAGGCGCTAAGTTGAGAATTCGTGAACCTGTAGGTTTATGGGTTTTTCTTTTCCTGGGGGAACATGCACTGCCTTGTTCCTCCAGGTTTTGCTTTTTCTCCTTTTATAGAATGTCTAGTTTAGGGAAAAAAAGCAAAAGACTCCGGTGGTGGCACTCCTGGTTTCCAGGATGGGGTTCAATTCCCTGCGGTGTCTTTGCTTCTGAAATGTGCTGCTTTTGAGGGCTGGTGGTGTATGATGGGCCTTTGGTTACTTTATGAGACCCTGTAATTTTCATTGTACTGGGTATAAAGACTGGGCAGAACTGTTTGTAGGATTCTAGGTCCAGTAACTGAACCTTTTATACTTCATATTCCAAGGAAGTGTCCACAGATGAGCCTAGCCTATGACAGGCAGAGAATCTGGCTTTCCAGGAATGTAACTAAATGCTGCATCTGATGTAGGTGCCTATGCACAAGTGCCCTCTTCCCCTGGAAATAAGTTTTGCTGTTTACTAAACATGTGGCTGCATAGAACCTGCAGCTTAAATTTTACTGAAACATGGCAAACTTCAACCCCCCCCCCAAACGGCTCTAGTGAATGTGCAGACAATGTTTTTGTTCGGTCATTCATCTACTGATGCACTAAACTAGTCAGGGCACAGGGAGTTCTCAGCCACAGCCACTAAATGATACTTCAAGTGACACTACTTCCTGCTTGCAATGTGATGGACTATGACCTCCAACTGCCCCTTGCAGTTGTGAAGGTGATGGCAAGCAATTAACTTTGACTGCAGAGTGACCCCGCCCCCCCCTCCCTTTTTAGATGACCAATAGTTCTTCCCCATTGCTATTAGACTTATCAACATTTCTTCCTGCTTATAATCAATGGTGCAGTATTTGGACTGATTGTCAAGGATCGGGGTTGATACAATCTGCACATTTGTATGTGATGTACTATAGGTATAGATGTATGTCATCTGTATTGTCTCTGCATTTTCTCTGGTTGCTCATTTTGTATAGTACTGTCATGTCTTATTTGTTGTCCATCCACATAGGGTTGTGGAAATAAAGATTATTTTGATCATCTCGAGTGCATTGACTATTTGGATTGATGTTTGACACTTGATGCATCACATCTGAGGGTATATACTGAACCTGGTTATTGGTGAAGGTCTTAACACTATATACCAGGGGTTTTCCAACTCACCCAATGATCTCTGATCTGCTGGAGATCAGGTGTGGTTCATCAGAAACCAAGTAGGATAGAAAATTGCTGGATACCAGCACTCCAGGATCAGGGCTGACTACCCCTGCTATGTACTGTGGCCTACTAACATCTCTCAGACCATTTTAACTTTCTCTCCTATCATTTAAACGAGAGTATTTTGTGAACACCACTGAAGGTGCTATTTGACATGAAGCATAACTTCAGACTGTTGATTTACATCTAAAATTGTATCGATACCATTACATCTAGAAAGTACTGTGGAGAAAAGCAACAGTATTACAAAGTCTGAAAATGAAGTGGCCGTAGTGCATACTGACGTAAACTCCATATCCACTTTGATTTTCATAAGGATACAGCCTTGAAATAAAGCTAGTGAATGTTACTCTAGCATCATGAATGGAAATATCAACATGCACACTTCATCTACCCCAGCACACAACTCTGGAACTTCTCTTTGTGAGCACAGTGATGGGTTTACATCTTTTTTCAACGATACATTTGAAAAAGGTAAATTGGTTATCCGCTCCTCTGTTTTAATGACAGCTGGAGAAGCTGTTGAGCTATCCATGCCACTGACCAGGAAGCTCCGGATGAAATGGTGAGCACTACCTTGCACATGCTGACTCGATTGTGTTTCCGCCTGGTTTTAAAAATGTCTCTTCTCGGTTCCAATTTCAACATGACAGCATCTTAAATTCCAGTGCTATTTTGACAAATGTCACTGTTGCCTGAACTATTACACAGAGCTCTCAGAGAAATGGTAAATGACGTATCTGAAAACGGACACAAGCAAATTATAAGTGCTCATAGGCTCATACTATAGAGTTGCTTTGACACAACTATAAAACATTCAGACTGAAAAACTGGCTAGGAGCATGTCTTACTTGGGATGTAGAAGCTACCCCGTGAGGCCACCATAACATGACATCTTCCAGGGCATCTAATTCAACTCTAATAATGGTGGATAATCACTCCCACTAGACCAAATCGCAACACAAGGTAAAATAACAAAATAACCTAATGCAGTCATGTAGATGACACCTTGATCTAATTAGTGACATCATCACTGTCCCATGGACTACATGTTGCAGCATATTTACATTTACATTTGTAGCATTTAGCAGACACCCCTTAGCTAGAGAGACTTACATAAGTGCTTAAGAACTCCATTGGTGAATAATATTGTACAGTATGGGCAGAAGTAATTTTATTTGGCAATAAAGAGAAAGGATTCAAGATGAAGGTCTGCCTAGGGACTGGTGCTGTCAAGGCTAAAAGTTAGAAATCAGGGTGTTCTGATCTTATCGTGCGTTCCTTTACCCTCGGGAGGTCGGAATCCGAGTCAGATTCCGAGCCTCGAGGCCGGAAGTGACGACAT
>JAODKN010000002.1:9028674-9062806 GCA_026774425.1 Petrocephalus zakoni
TGCGTCTAACAGGCTGTGCGCGCTCCCGCGGATGGTAATCAGTTTCTGGCTGGCAATCGCTTTTTGGCACAACACCTGTTATAATAATCCCATGGGCTCACGTACGCCTGACCTAGTGCCTTTTCGGTGCGGTTTTATATCAGATCATCAGATCAAGAATACATTTGTTATGCACATAAGAAAATTAGCATTACCTTTTGTATGGAAAGTGCGGACATATAATATAGGTGTGTGCGAACATGACATTAGTGACATACAGTGAGAAAGCAGAGGGCGCGCGCTCGGCGCCGTCAGTGAGGGAGCGCGCGCTGGGAGAGGCGGCTTCTCTCTATCTGAACGGGAAATACGCAAATCCAACGATTTTGATCTTAAAATGATTGGAACCATATATTACATTACAAAATTGTAAAAGATTACATTTATAACACATAGCAGTGCACAAATATTAATATTAGGCTACTTTTATTTTATCATTATTTGTTTTTTTACTTTTAACGATGCCTCCCCTGACCGCACGACCCTGGCACAGATCGGTATATACTCTTATTCTAAAACAATATCCAAATAGGGCAACTGTAAGGTGACAGTAAAATTTCATAAGACATTTTTTTTTTACATTTTACATATACGCTACATGTCCGTGTATTGTGTATAACACAAGTATGATCAAATCACAGAAAAAAACATTGCAAAAAGAATATACTGTTGCTTATAAGCATAGTTTCCAATAGCTTTGAAAATACAGCTGGAAAAAGGATAGAAAAGGTAAGGAAACAAACCTCTGTCACATATTTAGGGTTGGGAACAATATTTGAAGTTGAGAAACACTCTGTTATTATATGTTGGTTGAGTCCAATAACCCCAAAACTCAATGAGAATTGAGTACAGTGGCAACATAACACAATTACATTAACGCCACTCTTTTGTACGCCTAAACACAACCAGATATTGCGGGTCAACACTCTCAAAACTGACATGTTAACGAGCACATGTAACACGTTATTACGCGTTAATGTGTACAAAATGTGCGCGTTAATATGTAAACGTTGAGCGTGTTAACCCGAAAAAAAACGAATACATTTTGACCCTTTTAGCCCATATATATTCTTCTGTCCTTAGAAATGTTAATTTTCTGAATATGTCATTGCTAAACTATCCATCTGGTGTATAAACGATTATCCACATCAGTGTCGCGATCTAATGAGTTGTTTTTTACTTACACCATTACACCGGCCTATACTCACCGCAGACTCTGCTGGACTTTAAGGTTCAGCTTGCGTCCCAGTAAGCGTCGATATCGCTGATCACAATGCCTTTATATCTGTTTTCCTGGGGTTGGGTGTATAGATTTGCATAATATATCCTGATACACTCGTAGGCTACAGTAAACTTTGTACTTATACTTTGTACTTGTATACTTAACTTTGTACTTAAAAAAGTACAAAGAGCACATTCTAAAACAAAGATAAGAGTACAGTATAATAAATACATAAAACAGTAATATAGTTATTTATTATCAATATCAAGCATTACGCACTGTACATAACTGCATGTGCTACACCTTTATACGGCTGACAGCGCAGCTGGTTTGTTTACATCGGCATCACAACAAATGCTATGACGTCACGACGGACGTTTTTGCATTTCTCATTTTTTCGTAATTTCGGTTAGTTAAAACGGGTAGTAATGTAGGTCTTTCGTAAAAGCGAAGTGGCGTGAAGTGAACGTTCGTCAAGCAGGGGGCACCTTTAGTACGATGTTTTCCAGCACAAAATCCTCCAAGGAACGTGTTGTATTTACAGGCTTAATATGATGAGAGGTACGACACTAAAACCTAACAAGATTTGCATATGCGATTAATAAGTAAACTGCCACTTACATTAAAGTGAAGTTACCCTAACATTTCCCCTTTTCTAGTCTATGATGCATTTAACATGGTATTCAGAAATTAGTGAGCGGGTTAAAAAGCAGTAGGAACCTGGTGTGCACATTCATTGTTTCCTGGTGGGAATCTTTAAAATGTGACAGCAGTGTGTGCGGTCTGGTCTGCAGGCACGATAAAAGCGAAAACCTACATTTCAAAGGAAATATCGTACTCGTCCGGCCTGGATAAATAACGTCCACGTACTATAGATTCCATACCGTGTTATAATTACAGGAATTTGTTGGAAATAATTTTTTAATGTTTTACACTTGGGAAAAATTGAACGATGTCTGCTTTATTTGACGGAGCGCCACTTACAGCAATGCAGTCCTCACAGCCACTGCAGACTAGTGTCAGGTAAGTACTTCCTCTTTACGTTTTCCCAATGCCAATACGTTTTAGTTGTGTTGAAGACCACATCACAACATTTTTATAAGTAGTTTATCACCCTACCCTTATGCTTCGGCTTATTTTTAGTTAGACTACTGTCTGAAAAATTAAAGTATTTGATTAGGTTTTCTTTCGTTGTCTTTTTTCTCAATGTTACAAACATGTATAAACGTTTTTTTTTTAAGTTTGCTGCTTAATGGGATTTTAATGGTGGTCATATGTTTCATATGCAGTGTGCAACGTTAATTTACTGTACATAAATCTTTTTCTGTGTTTTGTATTACTGCCAAATTATTCTGTGTTGTGTCCTGCTTTCATTTGTTTTCATATTCATTTTCTTATTTTGCTTTTTCATATCCGTTTATCTCCATCTTCCATTGCTGTTTTGCCTCTCAGCCCTCAGGAGCTGGCCCTGGAGATAAAGGCTTTCATCAGTGGGGTAGACCAGGCTCAAGGACGAAAGCTGAGCATGCGGGACCATGCTCGCTGTGCCGTCCGTCTGCTGCGGACCGTCCCGGCCTGCCGAGGTGCTGCCCTGGAGCACTTAAGGGGGGTGTACGACGAGTATGTGTTGACCTTCCTGCAAGATCTGGAAGGGGAGAGCGATGGTGGCATTGGCACTGGTGGCAGCTTGGGCTTGGAGGACGTGATCCAGGAGATCCACGGCGTCCTCTCTGAGTTCATACGGCTGAACCCCAAAGCTTGGGCCCCGCTGGTGTCTACCTGGGCAGTGGAGCTTCTGGGTCAGCTCAGTAGCAAGCATGCAGGTCGACGTGGAGCCCCGCACTCCTCCAGCCTGAACGAGCTGCTGCAGCTGTGGATGTCATGCTCAGCCACACGGTCTCTGATGGAGAACTACTCGCAATGCCTGGCGGCCATGTTGGCCTGGTGCCCGGACGCCTGCGTGGACGCCCTGCTGGACACCTCCGTGCAGCACTCCCCGCATTTCGACTGGGTGGTCGCCCACATCGGCTCCTCCTTCCCGGGCACCATCATCAGCCGTGTGCTGGCCTGTGGACTCAAAGACTTCTGTGCCCACGGCTACCAGGGTCCTGCCGCCTCCCTGGAAATCCCGAGTCAGCAGAGCTCCCTGGCTGCGGCCGCGGCGGAGAAGACCTGCCGCATTCCCAAAATCGGCTCTGTGGTGGGGATCTTGGGGCACCTGGCGTCGCGTCACGCTGACAGCATCAAGAGGGAGCTGCTGCGGATGTTCCAGGAGAGCCTCTCTCCCCTCCAGCCCTCTGCCGGTGCCGTGGTCCGTGACAATTCCCCTCAGCTGCGCCGTGCCGCAGTGCCCTTTCTTCTCCAGCTGGCGGCGCTCTCCCCTACCCTACTGGGCGCGGTCTCTGCCGAGCTCGTGGAGATCCTGCGGCCCCCGGTGCTGCTCCAGCTTCAGGATCAGTTCCAGGCTCTTCAGCGCGAGGAGCTGGACAACATGGTGGGCCTCACCGTGCACTTGATCAGCCAGAGCCCTGCCGGCGGGCGGCGAGTCCTGCGCTTCTTGGTGGACACGGCCACTCCGGCCTCGGTCATAATGTCGGGCTCGCTGCCGGCGCCACAAGAGGGCGTGCGAGAGGCCTGCGACCGACTGCTGCAGCTGCTCCTGCTGCATCTCCACAAACTGGTCTATAACCGGCCCGACGGTGAAGACGTCTATCCCCTCTCTTCTTCCACGTCCTTCTCGTCGCCGCCGCGCGTCATCCCCTTCTTGGAGGAGCTGCGGGGGCACGTGGGGGAGCTTTGTGCCGAGACCCTCCGGCTGGAGCGTAAGCGCCACCTCTGGCTGCACCAGCTGCTCTGCCTGCTGTCCGTTTACGGGGGTCCTAGCGTGGCCACCGAGGCCTTGTGCCGACTCCTGACGCTGGCCGGCAGCCCGGAGGAGCTGGCCCTGGCATCCCAGCTCCATGCCCCGCTGTCTACCTGTCTGCCCGGGCTCCTTCCGGCCGTCGTCGTGCGCTGCGTGGCTCAGATCCACACCCAGAGTTTGGGCAGCAAGGAGCTCGGGCAGCTGCTCAACAACCTGGCGTCCGTCATACACGGCAGCGAAGACGAAGCCAAGGGAGCCGGCGGCGCGGCGCAGTCCTCCATGGCGGCCCAGGTTGGCGCCGCCATCTCTGCCCACCTGCACGATTTCTGCCCGCTGCTCCTTCACGGAAACCCGGCCGTGTCCCGAGCCGCCGCGCGCCTCCTGTCCTGCAGCCAGCTGTCTCGCGCTGCCTCCCCGGCCCAGCTGCTCGTCATCTCTAGAGTGGCGGTGGCACACTTCTTCCTGGCCCTGCGACTAAGGGCTGGCGCCAGTGTAGGAAAAGGCGTGGGGGGCGAGGAGGTCAGCTACTCCATCCGCTTGCTGTCCCGCCTGGCCGCCTTCTCCCCGCTCACCCAGAAGGCGGTGCTCCAGCAGCTGGTGGAAGGCGCTCTGCACAGGGGGAATGCTGACTTGTTTAGCGGCCAAAGAGAAAATCTTGATGGAGACGCGTTTTCTCCATCCCTAATTCCAGACTTAGGGGCTTCTTTGCTTGATATTAACTGCAAGTTTGGGACCACTGTCAACTTCTCTGGCAGCGTGTGGTCTGTTTTTCACGCTGGGGTGATAGGGACTGGGCTGAAAACACCTCACTCCCTTCCACAGTCAGATCCGGACCAGGTCACTCAGAACGTGCAGACCCTGCTAGCGGTGGCTGTTCATTGCTGCGGGTCGAGCGGTGGAGGTGCCGGCAATGGTGCAGCCCCTGGGGGCACCCGCTACCAGCTTCCTGAAGAACCGGCGCCCGTTAGTGCTGAAGCGGCGAAGGTGATTGCCATGGCTCTGGTGGAGAACGTATGTCCGGATGTGGCGAATGGAGAGCTCGTCTGGCCTCCTGAGGAGCATGCCAGGACCACTGTAGAGAGAGACATCCACATCCGCCGTTGCTTTGAGCGGAACCCCGTCCTCTTCCACCTCTTGCGTGTGGTCGCTGCCGGCCGGCCTGCCCTGTGCTATTGCTCGGTGGTTTTACGGGGCCTGCTTGCCACTCTTCTGGCCCACTGGGAGTCATCCAGAGAGCCTATGACCATCGACTCCCCCTGGCACCTCCAAGCCTCCTGTCTCCTGGTGTCCTGTATGGGAGAAGGCCAGCTTCTGCCCCCTGTGCTGAGCAACGTCCATGAAATCTTCCCCTACCTCACACCCTTTGAGGTCCGCCTCCTGCTCCTCGCCGTGTGGGAGTACATGCGAGGGAACAGCCCCATGCCGCAGAAGTTCTCTTTCAGCGCCGACAAAGGTCTGTTCTACAGAGACTTCTCCAGGGATGGAGACCTTTCACGCTATCTTGCTCCACTTTACAGTGTCCTACACAAGAACATTGACAGGTTGGGTCACCTGTGCTGGCGGTTCCAGCTCTGATAGAAGAGGAAAGGACCATGACAATGTCACAGCTAGTGGAAGATGGGAACTGGAAGGCGGAAGGGGGTTGTACTGTGGGTTGGCTTTCTTTGCAAGTTAGAATAGAATTTAGTTACACCACTGCAAATTCACATGATTTTTTTTCATGTATGCCCATTCAAGCAGATATTGAACCTTGCTTCAAATGCATTTTTGCCAGAATGTAACATTTCTACACAGCCGGACACTTGTTGCATACTATGCTATGATTTTACAATGCTGCAGTTTGTGTAGGTTTTCATTCCTTTGCAGTATTTCTTGTAAACCATCTTTTTCTATCACACTGAGGGAAAGTAAATATTTCTAAGATTGTTGCTGGTGTGTCGTTGAATGCGGCTGTTTGAGTACAGCTGGAACTTGACTGTCAAAAGATGGTTCCAGTGATATCAGTTGTCTTCTGTAAGCCTTCAAGAAGGAAAAAGAACAAAAGGGGGGGCAACTTTCAAAATTGTTCAGAATGTATCTTTATTTTAATAGACTTCAGTAGGGGATCTCTGAGGTCTTGGGACCTCCAATAAGACAGAAGACGTATGCTTGGGGGGTTCATCAATGAAATCGCCATCTAATAAGATTCACTGCCAAGTGCCCTGCCCTCAGTCAACAAAATGCATATGTTTCTACACTCCCTCAATATGTTGCAGGACCCCTGTGGCTCTGTACTTGGTGATGGATAGATTACTACATGGTGTACAATCAGAGGAAACTCACACTAAAACGAAATCAGCGCTTATCTAGAAAGATAGAGCATTATCTCTGCTTCCCTCTCCCTTATTGGTCAATAAGGCGTACGCTGGCACAGATTTGATCTGAAGCTCTGTTATGCATATCGATATTTTATTAATCCTCATTTGGGAATTTCCTCTTTTTGTGTACCCCATCCTGCTCACCCTGAGACTGACGTTTAGGTGAGTGTTAACTTGGTGATCACAGTGAAGGGTCAGCCACCTACAGCCGCTGTAGAGCTGGCATTAGGGGTTTTGCTCAAGGGCCCACAGATGTGATTATTATTTTGAAAGCAGGCTCAAACCAGCAACCTTCCAATCACAGGCACAGGGGCTTAACCTGCTGAGCCACATGCTGCCCCCAAATTGAATGGTGGTGGCCTGGCCATCACTGCTGGCTGGTCGCTGTGAGACTGCTGGAGGTGTGCAGCCATAGCTGGGACCTTTAGGGTCACTCAGTGCCCAAACTTGATCAAAATCGCTAACAGCGCACCTGAAATTAATGAATAGGCACTACAGCCCCCAAACCAACATTCCTGAACTGATTGATTTCCACCTGAGGGTGCAACTTCTAAACCCATTTTAGCTGTCACTATCGAAGTACATGGAAGCAGTACAGGACAGTATTACCTCAGAAATGTGGGCCAAGATTCATCATGCTTTGGCAGAAATTGTTGGGCTGTTTGCAGATTTCCAAGCCCTCTAAAGCACTGCCAGACTCTTCTGACTGGGAAGCTTACATTGGTGTATTAGGCTGAAAACCCGCACATTCTATGGCTAGCTACCTGCACTGGGTGGTTTTAAGAACCTCTGGGCGTTCTGTACAGAATGGTCAATAGAAGTCCTACTCGGTTTTAGCTATTTATATATAAAGTATACAGTGTTTGTTGTGCAAATTCATATTTTAAAAGTGAGTCAGTTTATACAGCATCTGATAAATAAGGATTTTGGACGTTTTGACTTGCCGCTCTTCAAAAGTCAAATACATACAAAGGCACGAAGGTCTCCCGCAGCGAAAGCGCTGCGAAGCCTTTTGCGAATAGGGGACGGCGCGGAAGTCCGCCGTCATCATTATTCCATAAGGAAAGGTACACGTGTTACAATCACCTACGTCATAGACGTTTCCTAGTGAAAAATAAGTGTTCGCGACTAGAAATAAACGACTTCCAGTGGTCATAGTTCATTTCCAAATAATTGTCGGTTCGGTATATATAGTTTACTTAAATGATGACATTAAATTTGACTTTAAACCACTGACTTATAACTATATGATTACAAGCGCAATAATACAACATCGTGTGAATGTATAACTCAAAACTCTCCGCTTTCTATAAATCAGAAACTTCCGCAGCACGCCGGACCTATAACCGGGAAAAAAGTATCATGCCGCCAACCCACTCGTCTGCGCCGCTGATCAAAATTAACCAATCAGATCTCAAATCAGGGGTTTGTGAGTAACGCCTTCTGTGAAATTAGCCAATCGGGCGTGGCTGACGTGTCCGTGCGGACAGAAAGGAAGTAGGGGGCTGGCCGAAAAGAGAGCAGAGCTTATCCAAGATGGCTGCTTTCTCGGGGAGGTAAAAGATACCTTTGTAATTAAACGGAAACGCATCTTAGGCTTAGCCCTTATGCTCAGCACCGTTTAATGAATATAACTGCAATGGTTAATCCAGAGTATAGATACAGGCATTTGTATTGTAATATCTGCACACTTTGACGGACATGTGATTTAGCAATTATGTGGCAAACTGCATGGCCACCTTTACGTGTCTCCGACTCAGAGCTGCTGCCGCCGGCTTGTTAACTTCATTAGTCGCAATTGCTGCTTGCTAAACACGTGGTAACTTTTGCACGTCAGGTTTCGCAAAAGCGTAGCCGGCAGCTCTGTATGAAGGGGTCAGCGTGTCACCGGCGGATGCCGGTAGCCGACCTCAGCTGTGCAGACTAGCTGCCTGCCAAGAGCAAAGAGCGGCATTGATGCAGCTAGCCGGCCAGCTAACCGCTTACTCAGTGCTCGCTATTAAGCTGGGACTGCGCTCTTACTAGTCGCATTTATTAGCAATGTAGCCCATGCCTGTAATTCCATTTGTTGATTGTTAAATAGCTTGTTATCCGAATGCTTTTGAATGAATGACACTGCTGTCATCGTTTGTTAATCGGGATAACCATGCACAATTAAAACCTGCTTGGTTTTTTATGGGTTTAAGAGATCCTTCTCAGATTAAAGTAAAAATAGAATTTGCTTTATAAGCTTTATGGGATGTACATATGGACATTTGAGTTGGGATTACATCACACTTGCATCACACTTTCACGTCCCATGGGCATTTGAACTGTTACAGTATTACGTGTAATGATACCCCCCTAATGCAGGTAAAAGCCTTTACTGGAAGTCATTAGGCTGAAGTGAGTAGTGAAGACGGTGAAATTTTAGTCATCATTCTATGTCATGATTTTGTGATATGATTTTGACTGTTTTTTTTTTTATTATTTTTCCACGCGGTGTTGGTTGATAAATATTAAAACAACTGCATGACTTTTTTGCAGTATTATATAAATATAACTCATATAAATTCTCACCTTACTGGGGTTAGTGATCTGAAGATGGATATGAATATAATGATCACGACAGTTTGCTTACTACTCTTTGTAAATGAGGTTGTGGTATTAAACCTGACTTTAGTGTACCATTAAATCCCCACATATAAATTAGTGGCCATAGTACTTGTGACTGTCAAGAAATTATGCATTTATGTTTCCTGCCCATGACTGTTAGTTTCATCCTGAACACCATGTCTTCTGTCTGTCCTCCACACCTCTCCCTCCTGTCCTGTATCTCTGCTTCCCTCTCTTCTGTCTTTCTTCAGAATGTGGTTGCTCTGGGCAGCCGGGTTTGCCTTCTGCCTCAGCGTTACTGTGGCCGTGGATCGGGGCAACTTCAAAACCTGTGAGCAGAGTGCATTTTGCAAGTAAGTACTTCCCATGGGAACATGCTCTTCTTACAGCTTTTCTCTGGGGGGTCTGCTGATGCTCTGGCAAAGCAAACTGGTAGTTAATATGTTGGCGGCCTGCATCTTTGTCATTGATTTACAGCTAATATGTAACACAGCCTCTACTTTAACAAAGTTTCGGAATATCTTTGAGGCTAGCTTTTAAGTGGTTGTCCTAGAGAAGCAAGTCTAGAAGGTCTTTTTTAGCTTCCATTATACTATAAAGGGCCCGGAAAAAAATCTTAAGACTGTCTGATCATTCAGGTGGTTTAGTGTCTGGCTGGAACAAAAATGTCTGGGTGTTGGTCTGAAGGATTGTAAAGGAATTGTCCTGGAACTGGGCCACCGTACAATCAACTTTTACAAGCCGCCTATATTCCCTGGGCCATCCTTAGCTGTGGTCGTCATGAGAACTTTGCTAATGGTTACAAAGGTTGGGGTAGCAGCATGTTAGACATGGTTGACCAGAGGAAGAGAATCCCTCTCCTTTCGGCCGGTGCGGATTTACTGAGTAGTCTGTTTAAATGATAATTGATAATTTACAATGAAATGTAGTGAGAATAAAACTGGAATTGCCACTTAGACGTACAATTTTAATTTTTAGATCGCAAAACCAGTTTTGTGTACAGTTGGTTATTGCAGGTGAGATATTGGCAGTTTAAAAAAAATAATAATAATAATCTGGAGATTTATTCCAACTTGTTGTCTTTTATGATTGGCTTCTGTGTTGGTAGCATGTGAGCAGTAAACATGGAAAGTTCAGGTCCGGAAAGTACAAATCCAGACCACAATTTTATTTCAGCCCGTTAAGTATTAATGCAACTCTCAAGTGGTTGGTTGAAACAAAATCTTGGTCTGGATTTTTAATTTCTGAACCTGAACTTCCCGCCTCTGGTGACCAGTAGCTCACAGTGTCCGTGTCTGCAGGCGACAGAGAGCCATGAAGCCAGGCCAGTCCCCCTACAGGGCCCTGCTGGACACACTGGAGCTCAGTGACTCGCGCCTCACTCTCCAGCTCATCAACGACAACAACAAGGTCTGTCTGCTCGTCAAGCCCCGTTGACTTGGCTTTGACTAAAAATTCTCCTCTGGGATCAATATAGTTTCTCGAAGTTTCACTGGACTTGACTTGACTGTCAGTCATTACTTTACCCAGCTGTGAGGGTTTCTTGAGCATATGCTGAATTCTCTAGATGCTGGTCTGTGGCTTCTCCTGCTACCTGGTTAACGATGCCGACCACCACAAGCACCTTTCTCCCTGACTGATTACAGGTGCGGTTGCTGCTTGAGCTCTACCGTCTCCAGGGCAACATGACCCGGGTAAAGATCAACGAGCTGAAGCCCCTGAAGCCTCGGTACGAGGTGCCGGACATTCTAGTCGCGGACCCGCCTACTGAGCCGTGAGTGTCCGCAGGGCGACTTGAAGCAGCTTGATTGGCACTGATCTAACTGGGCTGGTGACCTCTGACTCGGCCGGGCTCTTGGTCAGTGTGCCGTCTAACCTGAGCTCCTTCCCGCAGTCTTTCGGTGGTCTCCCGGGATGAGAACGGCGTGGTTCTGTCGCTGGGCCCCGAGGCTCGACGCCTCATCGTCAGCGCCCAGCCCTTCCGCCTGGACATCATGGAGGGACCCCAGGTTCTGCTCTCGCTCAACTCCCGCGGCCTGCTGGTGTTCGAGCACCTCCGGCCTCGCAAGGACACGTGAGTAGAGAGTGTTAGTGTGTAAGACGTGAAGTTGCTCTGCATGTTCACCCTCGGGACCCTCTAATGGAGCTGCATGAAGACACTGGAGTGGTGTTTGTGACAAGCAGACTTGAAGTAATGGATTTCATCCGTAGTTGACCCTGAATATTGCCGTATGGACATTTACGGTAGTAGTAGATATTTACAGTAGAGTAGATGGTTACAAAATGCAAAACGTAAGACAATGCAAGATAAGGGGGCAGGACTCAGGACTGTGTGCGGACAATGGTAGTGGCATAAACGGTGAAATAGTGCTGTTGTCCTGACAGAGTTGGGCAGAGTGCCCAGTGCAGTTGGAGAGGAATGGGGTATCTTTATGCACGGGTTGGGGGGGTGAGTGCGTGGCTACCTTGGGGGAGAAGCTGGTGCTGTACCTGGCTGAAGTGGCCCAGATATTGCTGTAGCTTCTGTCAGATGGACATGGAGACTGCAGGAGGGCTCTTCCACAAAGCTGGAGGCTATGCAGCTGCAGAAAGGTCCTGATTCAATTATCTTTGGGTGGGGCGTGTGCTGCTCAGCCCCCACAGGAAGTGGAAACGCTGCTTCGTCTCCTTAGTGCATGTTCTCGCTGGAGAGGCTCTGATGCGTCTAGCCGGAAGTCTCGTCTTCTGATGTGTGGGATTTCAGGAGCTCCTTCCTGACACTTGTGACTCGCGTCCTGACATGCTGTTCCCGTCTCTAGCTGGTCCATAGGCCTCCGCATACTGGCTGAGTACTCTGTGACTGACTCTTTATAGTCGACTGATTGGTTGAAACAAAATCTTGGTCTGGATTCTTACTCCCTGAGCCTGAAACGTCCTTTTCTGCTTTTGGCGCAGGATTTAACCCCCATCCCGAACTGACTATAACCTTTTGGCTGCAAAGTAAATCACATGTCGGCTATTTAAAGGTTGTGGCTTGCAGGGCCCCGCTTTCGTGTCTGTAAATCTGACATCCCATCTCTGCTATAGCGGATGGCACTGCAGCCTCTCCGCTGAAAGCTTGGGACTGGATGTGTGGAAGGCCTGTAATGGGCAAGCGAGTGTTTAACAAGGAGGCCCCAGTACTGCTGTGAAAGCAGGAAGTACACTGGCCTAGTGCCTGTGACTGCTAGTGAGAGGAGGTGCAATGGTCTGGCTTCCTGTAAGCTGAACCAAATAATGGCATGCTGTTGCAGACAGGATGTATGGTGGAACTTGCTGAACTGCAGGCAAGGAGTTTTCTTATGCCAGTGATCTATTCTATATTTAGATTGTATTTATCTAATAATTGCCCGCAGGTTCTTATTTTGTCTTTTTGAAGTTGCCATTTCGCAGGCAGCGCATTGTGCCCATAATGTTTTCTTGTTCTCCTGACTGGTTTTCTGGTGACTAAATCTAATCACCAAACCAGATGTAATCAGCCGTCTCTGCTGAGTAAATCCGTTTTGGACGAGGGACGTGAACGTTCATATAAATCCTTTTGGACGAGGGACGTGAACGTTCATATAAATCCCTTTTGGACGCGGGACGCGGCCCTTTTGGAGTGCAGAATTAACTCCAGTGTCCTTCTCTTCTCTGCACACCTGCCTTTGATGGTAATTGGCCTTCTTTCCCGATTTTCTCCCGTTCCACCCCTTTGTCCTGATTGGCTTCCGTCTCTGTGCGGTTCACCCCCTAAGCCAATCCGACGCAGAGGGGGTGGAGCCAGTGGGCGATCCTGCCAACGCGGACCAGCCTCCTGCAGAGAAGGTGGGATGCCCCTCTTGACTTACAGAGCTCTTTCCTACATCCGAGACCCCCCCACCCCCCCCACCCAAGACGTCTGCCTGTCCTTTTGTCCTCTCGTTTCCAGTTTCTCGCTACTGACATTTCCTCTCCTCTCTCCCAGGCTCCCGACGAAGAGAACGCAAAGGATGAAGAGCCTTCCATGTGGGAGGAGACGTTCAAATCGCACACAGACAGCAAACCCAACGGTGCGCCCCACGCAGTCGCACAGGCCTCTGGTGTTGGGGGGGGGGGGGTCTCTGTCTCTGTATCCGCTGATCGCTGGATATAATCACTGGGGAATTCGGAGCCCATTAGTACTGCTTAGCTACAGCCTTGTGCTTTGAACAAATGGCTGTGCTTTTGTGTTCTGAGTCTGCTCGTTCTGGAACATCACCATCACCCACGGACCTGTTCTGAAAGCTCTGCTGTTCTCATCTCATGCTTTTTGGCCTCTGCATGACCTGTATAACCCACCAAGGGTAACTCGCCTTTGAGAAAGTGAGCGCTTTCAAGATGATGGTGAGAGAGAGTAATGGCGGGCAGTGCAGTGGTTAGCATAGCACTTATGCATCACACCTCTGGGACCAGGGTCCCAAGCTCCGCCCAGAGTTTGCGTGTGTCCCCCCCCGGTGATGTCATGGGGTTTCCTACAGGTAATCTGATTTCCCCATGTAGTCCCAGTTGCCCAAATGTGTGTGTGTGTGTGTGTGTGTGTGTGTGCGCGCGTGCATGCATTGCCTTGTGCCTGTAGTTTCAGTGGTAGGCCCCGGACCCCCTAGACCCTGAACAGTTATAGATGATGGATGGACAGACAGTAGTGGGTTGTGTAGCTCAGGTCTGCGTCTCTCATGCTACCGAATGAACTCACTGCTGCTCTCGTTTGACCTTGGCACGGGGGCAGGTCCTTCATCCATCGGCCTAGATTTCTCCCTGCCGGGAGTAGAGCACGTGTACGGCATTCCTGAGCACGCCGACGACCTCAAACTGAAAACCACAGAGTAAGTCCCACCCGAGGCTCGCAGCCGGAGTGTTCCGGACGCCCAGGCAAGCGGACCGGGGTGGTCAGATTCTTGTGTCTAGCACATGGGGGGGGTTACCTGCTTTCTGCGTAGTGTGCCAAGTGTGGGTCACTTGAAATAGATTGGGGGGGAGGGGTGGTATTTATGATTATTAATTAATTTTTTTTTTTTTAAGAATTTATAAATCTGTGTGATTGACGTAGGTTATATAATATATTTATATAGAATAAAATTTGCTTGTGTGTGCACAAACAGACCCCCCCTTAGTATATGAGGCCCTAAGGTCCCCTTGTCTCTGACAGCGGGGGAGACCCCTACAGGCTGTATAACCTGGACGTGTTCCAGTACGAGCTCTACAACCCAATGGCGCTCTACGGCGCCGTCCCCGTGCTCCTGTCACACAGCCCCCAGAGGACTATGGGTATCTTCTGGCTCAATGCCGCGGAGACCTGGGTGGACATCAGCTCCAACACCGCTGGCAAGGTAGGTGCCATGAGCCGTAAGAACTCCGAGCTATGGAAATTAACGATTAGATTAGAGATCAGCGCAAGAGGTTTAAATTTTCATAAAATTTAATCAATAATAAAAATTTTATAAAGTGAACAAATGTTTTGTTTTGCAGTGATGCTCGTGTTTTTTGTTATAAATCCAGTGCACCCCTCCTCAGCCTCTTTTATTTCTTAGTTGAATCATATTTGGAGTAAGTTTTTTTGAAAGTCCCATAACGAGCATGATTATGATTTGCATTCATGGCTTGCGACGCCCCCTGCAGGATCTTCTCGTTTTACGCCTCACGCTCTTGCTGACGTCACTGTCGTCCTTCCTCCTGCCTTTTCCCACCAGACGGTCTTCGGGAAGATGCTGGACTACGTGCAGGGCGCCAGCGAGACCCCCCAGACGGACGTTCGCTGGATGTCCGAGAGCGGCATCATCGACATCTTCGTCATGCTCGGGCCCAAGCCCGCTGATGTGTTCGCCCAGTATGCCTCGCTCACAGGTGACTGTCCCGGCGCTCCGCTGTCCCGACTCGGTCGGGACCCCCCAAACTGACATTGCTGGGGGCCCCGCCCTGTGTCCAGGCACGCAGGCCTTCCCCCCGCTCTCCACCCTGGCCTATCACCAGTGCCGCTGGAACTACAACGACCAGGAGGACGTGCGGGCCGTGGACGCCGGCTTCGACGAGCACGACATCCCCTACGACTTCATCTGGCTGGACATTGAGCACACGGACGGCAAGCGCTACTTCACCTGGGACTCCAGCAAGTTCTCCCAGCCCCGCGAAATGCTGCAGGGCCTCATGGACAAGAAGCGCAAGGTCTGTGTGAGCCTGTGTGCCCGGCGTGGCCGGTCGGCGCCCCCTGGCCAGTGTGCCCGGTCGGCGCCCCCTGGCCTGTGTGCACCAACGCCTCTCTCTGCTTTTCCTCCCGTGCTCCAGATGGTGGCGATAGTGGATCCCCACATTAAGGTGGACAGTGGGTATAAAATTCACAACGAGATTCGGGCCAAGGACTTCTACATTAAGAACAAAGATGGTGGAGACTATGAGGGCTGGTGCTGGCCAGGTAAGGAGGCTGGTGTCTGTCTGTGTGGGGCGTCTCGTCCCTGGGCTGTTTCTCACCATGATCTTCTCCTTGTCCATCTCGTCAGGCAGTGCTGGCTACCCCGACTTCACCAGGGCCGATATGAGAGCCTGGTGGGCCAGCATGTTTGCTTACGATCAGTACGAGGTGAGCGCCTGCCTTTTCCTCCTTGTCACCTCTCCGTTTGGTATCCGATTCACCGCGTTGCCTTTATGAAGAGCAGTCTCGGCTTCTGAGCCGTCCGTCCAGCTGCCTGCCTGTGAATCCTGCCGTCTTACTGATGTCTATTCCCTTGGGTGCCGCCCCCCCCCCCAGGGCTCCATGGAGAACTTGTACACCTGGAACGACATGAACGAGCCCTCGGTATTCAATGGGCCCGAGGTCACCATGCACAAGGATGCCATCCACCAGGGGGCGTGGGAGCACAGGGACGTGCACAACTTGTACGGCTTCTATGTGGTGAGGGAGGGGGCCGCGTGGGAGTGGGTAGGTGGGGCAGGGAGTGTGCTCCTTCAGGGCTGTGGGACGGTATCGCTGCTGGATGGTTGGACAGTAATGTAGCCATTCTGCTCTGCCAGCAAATGGCCACTGCGGAGGGTCTGATCCAGCGCTCCGGAGGTGTGGAGAGACCCTTCGTCCTGACCAGAGCCTTCTTTGCAGGATCTCAGCGCTTGGGTGAGCCATCGCCCCTCTCCGTGTTTTGTTGGGTTAATTTTTTTTCAAATTAGTGATGCCAGTTTGTGCACTTGATCTTAAGAAAGGGGGGGGGAACCTTTGTACAAGATTAGATTACAGGGCCTATAGATCAAAGTCTCCATTTTAATAATAAATAAAATAATAGATACTCTATTGATGCCCGTGGGGAAAGGCAGCCCCGTCGTGCAGCACCCATGGAGCTGGTGCTTACCCTGCTGAGCATTTCTACATGCGTATGATAATCCCCCCCCAGGTGCGGTGTGGACAGGGGACAACGCTGCGGAGTGGGGGCACCTGAAGGTCTCCATCCCCATGTGCCTCAGCCTGGGCCTCGTGGGGATCTCATTCTGTGGAGGTGAGGAGGGGCTGTTATTGTCTGACTGGGGGCCTTCCATAGCAGTGTGATGAAGGTGCCACCTCTGTGTGGCAGTTATTAGAGCTGCACCTGACCCTGGCCTCCATGGAGGTTAGCTTGCTATGGGCAGCCTGGGAACCTTTCTCGGCTCTTCCTCTTGGTTTTGTCGTTGGGCAGTTTTTTTTTTTTTTTTTTTTGTTCATTCGTCTGTGACTGAATTTCTTTGGAGCTAGACATTTTATATTTTGGAGCCCTGATCTTGTGAGCTTCCATGCTGACTTCCCTGAATCTGTGTACAAATATATCCTTGTTATACCCCCCCAGCTGATGTGGGTGGCTTCTTTAAGGCCCCCAGCACTGAGCTGCTGGTCCGCTGGTACCAGACAGGAGCGTACCAGCCTTTCTTCCGCGCTCACGCCCATGTGGACACCCCCCGGCGGGAGCCCTGGCTGTTCGGGCCGGAGAACACGGCTCTGATCCGTGAGGCCATTCGCCAGCGCTACGCCCTGCTGCCTTACTGGTACCAGCTGTTCTACCATGCCCACCGCACTGGCCAGCCCGTCATGAGGTGGGCAGAAGGCACCGGGACATGTGGCCTCGTGGCACCGGCCCGCACTTCAGCCCCCCCCCCCTCTCATTAACCCCCTTGTGTTGCCACAGACCCCTGTGGGTGGAGTATCCCGAGGACGCGGCCACCTTTACCATGGATGATCAGTTCCTGCTGGGTTGGTGGTTCAGTAGATAGTAGACACATGTTTAAAAACTGTTACATGAGCAGTATTTGAAGTATGCAGTCTTGCACCTTTAAGACGCAACCGAACCATGTTTCAGATTCGCCTATATAGAGTTTTAGTTCTTGCAAATAACAATAGGGCCAATCTTAAAGTTATATCAAATTTTAACCCTCTCAGTGTGGACTGAGGTTGGATATTTGCATAGACAGTGAAGTCAACTCTTTAGTCCACCTCTTCATACCCGTTCCTGAATCATGAGTAGATGACTGTAGATTTACTGCAGTCAACTCTGCTGACCTGGGTTTCTGTGTCAGGGAGAGACCTGCTGGTTCACCCTGTGACCGAGGAGGGGGCGCGGGGGGTCACTGCCTACCTGCCTGGCCGCGGTGAGGTGAGTCTGCTCCATGCCGCCTTCATTTGGGAGATCCGCCACCTGTTACGATTCACTTGCTGCTCGTCAGTTCCGCTGTCGTGAGCGTAACGCTCCTTGCCCGTCTCTTCTGCCAATCACAGGTCTGGTATGATGTCCACACATTCCAGAAGCACAATGGAGCCCAGAACCTCTACATTCCTGTCACCATTAGTTCTGTAAGAAATGTATTTTTATGCTTTGCATGTGTATCTAATGCATGTTTTGAGCTCCGGGGCCAGTACATTGAATGTGTAAAACTTAGAGCCTAGACCTGGCAGTGAGCTATCCATTCAGCTGTCTTCATTAATACATAATCATGGTTACATTGCCAGTCAAGAGTTTGGACACGCCAAGCCACATACAAAGGAGAGTAATAATGTCACATCTGTACAATCTGTAGAGAGAGTTTTCGAGGGGTTTGACCAGAGAGTGAAGAATAAGTGGCCAATGAGAGCTCAGCATATATGTGGAAGCTCCTTCAGGATGGCTGGAAAAGCATCCCAGGAGACCACCTTATGGAAGTGGCACAGAGGAGACTGTAGAATCAGGCAGTCCCTGGAGCGATTGGGATTAATGATGGGATCACTCTGCCGATGCTGGGATTTGAAACAGCCCGACCCACAGAGCTGATCCCCCAAGAGAGATTTTAGTACTTTATTGGTCAGTGTACATTTCCATGTTATTTTATAGTTGTCTTTATTTTAAAAGGTAGAGTAAAATGTAATGGTACAAGTAAACCTTTCTATGGGTAGGTGTGTCCAAACCTTTGAGTGGTACTGAAGCTTTGATGGCATTTCCTGTGTCCTCAGATCCCAGTGTTCCAGCGAGGTGGCTCCATCATCGCCAGGAAGCTGCGCATTCGCCGCTCTTCCTCCTGCATGGAGAGCGACCCCTACACGCTCTTCGTGGCTCTCGCTCCCCAGGTGCGTGATGCAGACGCTGGCCCTTCGCTCAGGGGTGGCTGTGGCTGTGCCACAAATGAAGACTTGTGAATATTTTTTATTATTATTATTATTTTATATAATATTTATATATATTTATTTTTGGGGGGAGGTGGGGTGGGGGATTAATATGATGCCCCCTCCCATGTTTTTTTATTTTGTGCAATGGATCATGATCATGATCAGAATCAGTAAAAATGTATTGATGCCTGAGGAAATGGCTTAATGGTTGAGCTAATGTTCCTGTGGCATGTCTGTTCTCGCTGGGGTGCCACGTGGCATGTTGTGGTGACGTTTTGGATCTGAGGAGGATCTGAGTCTGCTGCTGCTGGGACTGATGAATGTGTGGTGAGCTGGAGCTCAGTTAATCTTACTGCCGTCATGACAGGGGACTGCCCAGGGGGAGCTGTACATAGATGATGGCCACACCTTTGCCTACAAGGAGAATAAGTTCATCCACAGGCAGCTGACCTTCGCCAACAACGCCCTCGTCTCCCGGTCTGTTGATTTTTTTTTTCATCCTCCAGCCTTCTCCCTGTGTGTTATACACCCCTGTAAAACTGATAATGGGGAATTGGACTTGATGCCAGCAATGGTTATGTCTGTCTGCATTTCCACTGCTTGGCCTGTGCTTCTGTTATGTGGGCATACATGCTGAGATCCGCTCTCTCCTCTTCCTCTGGCTCAGCAATCTGGTCCCAGGTTCCAGTTTTTCCACAGCATCCTGGATTGAGAGGGTGGTGATTCTAGGAGCCCACAAGCCCAGTAAAGCCACACTGAGGGCTGCAGGTCAGTGAACAGCTCTGGCACATTCCTACATTATGCTTCAAATTTATTTTTTATATATAATGTTTATTATATTTCAGTGATTTATGATTAGGGTTGACCTAGGTTAGACCTCGCTAATGCACACTTAATTTTATAAAAATCTGTGACTGCAGTCAAAAAAGTAAAAATGCCAAAAGTCTTGTATTTGGGTTGTTACTTATGGTTAAGGTTAGGGCTGGGTTTGGGTTAAGGGTGTCGTGATTGGGATTAGGGTTTTACCCATAGAAATAAATGGATGGTCCTCACTAATGTTGTTGGGTTTTTTTTTTTTTTTTTCTTTTTCTAACCAATGCTAATCTTCCTCTTCAGATGGTACAGAGTTGCCACTGGAGTTTGAGTTTGACCCCGCCATGTCAGTGTTAACCCTCCGCAAACCAGGCGTCAACGCTGGGGCCGACTGGATGATGCTGCTGCTGCAGTAGTGTGATACTGATAAACAGGAACAGGACTGCACTAATCTCTCTCACTCACACACACACACACACACACACACACACACACACACACACACACACACACACACACACACAACAGGTGGCATTCTGGCCCTGAATTGTAAAAATGGGAACAGGGTGTGAGCAAGAACCTGAAAGGTAATTTAGGTTAAGTAACATTTCACCACCTCCTTACCCAGAGTACCGCTGCCCTTGTGACCGGTTAGTTAGATATTCGTTTTAATATTGATCCGGCAATAATGGCACTTGTGAAATGTTCTAAATATTGTCTAGAAATTTACTTACAAAGGCACTTCCCTTGGTCCACATTCCCCTTCTGTTAATGTGTGAGCCTGAAAGTGGCTGTATTAAGGTCTGTATTCAGACCTTAATTGGCTGTATTCACTTCCAACCCATTTTTTTTTTTTTTTTTTTACACAGTAATCCCAAGGACCTTTCTCTTGCTAGTCAACGTTTGTTTGTTGGAAAAGACAATTTAGAGAATTGGCTATTCCAGTCCTGAACACCGCGGATCTTGATTTACTGTTATCAGCTAAAAGCAAGCATCCGGCAAATTGGACATAGTCCCAGTTCAATTCTTCACTTAAAATCATAAGTAAAGTTTTGTGTTTGGTTCTTTATTTCAATGTGAGTTTACACAGATATCTAATCTGTAAGCCATTTTATTTCAGCGAAGGAGTTTGGTAGTCAAAGCTGAAGTGGGTAGGAGGGGTGGAGAAACCTCAGGGGGGCAATCCACTTGTGAACCTTTGACAATGTTTCCTTTCCTGGTTTTGTGTATCGTTTTTAGTTTTTTTTTTTTTTTTCTCCCCCCCCAAAGCACTTGATTTTGAGACTCCCAGTGTTTGGTTACGTGAGGTAAGGGGTTAGGGTGTGACACTGGTCCAAAATGTTGCTTCTTGAAACGTACTGTCTTCTGCTGTCAAAACTGACTTTATTAAGGATGGAAAGAAAGACATTTCGTACTTTGTTAGGTATTAAAAGGTGCGTCTGCTCTGAGAGCAGGGTGACCAGCAAGGCAGCGCCTGGCCGCATCACTGCAGAGTGCTGCGCGATTCCCTGTCCTCCTCCTGTGTGTTTAGTCTGCAACGTCGTCCTTTTTAAAGTCGGTATCTCACTACACTGAGGCAAATGAATTGCGTGACGTAGTTTTAAGCATCAAGTAAATGGCTGGTCAGGACTGAAGGGTATTGCCAGAACTAAAATTTTAATGTCCTCAGCATCAATGTTTGTATGTTTTAGTGTAATGCTTTTTGGAGAATTAATGTGAATAAAACTTTTTTTTTTTCTTTGACCAAAATGTGTAAATGGGGTGCAGACACAGATTTGCATAAAATTTAAATGAAATTGTGGGGTGGTGGGGGGGGTTGGGTGGAAATAAAAAGTACATTCCCAAAATGTGATTTCAGGTTTTGCTTAATGTGTCCTACCTGTACGAGCACCTGAAATGATGGTGATTGCAAAGTGGGAAGCCAAAGTGCTGCCATTTTGTATTAAGATGGCTTAAGATGCATTCTGGTTTCATGAAATCATTAAATGGGAATAGACCTTTATAAACATGATTGTAATAATGTAATGGATACTTTATTGACCCCCTGTGAGGACATTCTCTTCTCCCCCAACCTTGCTCTCCATGAAAGTACACCTGGCTGTGAAGGGCAGCCACCTCATGTGGCACAAAGGGAAATGGGGGGGGGGGGTGTTAAGGGCCTTGCTCAAGGGCCCACAGATGGACCAAGGCTGGGCTTGAACTGGTGACCTTCTGATCAGAGGCACACTCTGCCCCCATGCTTTTATATGGTACTTTTCAAGATCTCAAAGATGCTCACATAGAATAAAGTAGGCAGATTAAAAAATGACAAAAACTATGAAGAGGGAATGTCATACGCTTGAGCAAATGAAAAGCACAGGTTGAGTTTGAAATCTGCGATTGAGATTGACTGAGCAGCTGTAGGGAGAGACTTTCAAAGTCAGGGAGCTAAATGGGAAAATGTGTGGTGACCACAGCCGTAGCGTTTGGAAGGAAGGATGAGGAGAGCCAGAAGAGGGGGACTGCTCAGGGAGGGAGGCTTAGCTGGCAGAAATTTTGGAGTTGGAAAAATTCCAGTAAAGCATTACTGATTTCTGGGGTAGCAGAAATATTGTGACCAGATGCTCTGAATAGTCTTGACATAAATCTGAAGATGTTGGTTCCTATTACTGCTATTTATGAGATTGGAGTAATACAAAGAGCAGTATGTGAGGCAGCCTTATATCAAATCATGTGTTCTTTGTAGGCCTCAACATGGACAGTACGGTGGGTTTTCTTGAGCAGTCACTCAAGGCTATGGCCTTCCTGTTTCAGGGAACGAAGCTCAGGAGAATAGCAAGGGGCAGTAGTAGCAAAGGACACCTGTTTGGTTTTCAAGGGGGTAACGGAATCTAATGAGTCAGAACAGTCACTATGTTGAGAATAGAGCCAAGGTCATCAGGGGAGGAAGGGGTGCCTTTCATGGGTAGAGCTGCAGAAATAACTTGGGACAAGATGGATGACAAGATGGATGAAAGAATTTGTGTTGCGAAATGAAATGTGCCGTTTCTCAGGCTGAAGAGCAAAGAGCAGTGGAAAAGAGAGCAAGAAAACAGAGGAGTGAAGGTTGGAAGTAGACTAGAGGAATACACCAAGTCAAGTGTGTAGCCTTTACAATGGGTAGGGAATGACACATGCCGTGTGACGTGGAGGCAGTCAAGGAGTGAAATGACATCATCTGAAGGCTCACAGTCAGGTTAATCAACATGAATAGTAACATTATCACAAAATGGCAGACAGGAGGGAAGGAGGTGGCAAGGATTTCATTGAGCTCAGAGAGAAATGTAGGGCAATGCTATGGTGGACAGTAAATCAGCAATACTGTAATGGGTGTATTAACATATTTACCATCACCGAGTGATATTTAGACACTAAAAAGTTAAGCTTCAGTAAGCTTTGTACTGTAATAAAAAAAAACTTTGTATAACTAAGGACAACCAAGGCATCCCCTGCAGACGCTAGTTCCTCAGTTAAGCGTCAATCGTCGCTAGTGAATGACGTCCTACAGGTACGCTTCATTATAGTGTAGCGTGACGGCTCATAAAACGGCACGGATTAATACCTTGTCATTGTGCACATTAGCTGCATGCAGATTATATATTTTATATTATATATATATTATTATTATATGGCACTGTTAAGAGGCGATCGACTGCCGCCGGGGTTGCCGTAGCTTTTGTCTCACCTTGATGACGTCACAAACCGCGGTACTGTAGTATCTTCAGTCATGGCGGCGGAAGGACTGGACATGAGTAGCAACGGGGATGTGAGCTCCGAGCTAGGTCTGTTATTGAATACATATTAATGCGATGTTGCCGAAATAGTGATGCGACCTCGGCGCGGAATTGCTAGACCGAAGCAAGCAGTTAGCCGGCCTTTAATTGCACGAATAAGCTGCAGGTCCGGTTACTTGGCTAGCTGGCCGGCTAATCGAGGCGCCGCGGCGCGTTTGCCTGTGCATTCCCCAGTAGTATAAGGTGCACTCATTTGCGTTAAACGGAGTGAAGTCATGTTAGCGTCTCTAGTAGTTTCTCGTCACTTGCAGCGTGCATAATTCCACTAGGTTTACATGTTGTTTACTTCCCTTCAGCTCATTCAAAATGTAATTTGGCAGTGGTCTGCTGTTCTCGCTATTCGTGTCTTGTAGCGATGCTCATAAACCATCAAAAGGCGTAAACATCTGTCCAAGAGCACTGTCTCCTCTTCACTCATTCTGGTTTTAATTTCCCCGCCTTCAAAGGAGAACATGCTATTGTGAATGTTCTTTCACTTGTATAATATTACATTAGTAGATTAGTGTGATCCACAGGTATGTTGTATTGTTTTCCGAAACTACACTCTTTGTTTTCCAAGGAGTATAAAGAAAACATCAGTTATAACTATATAAAACGACAGCTATCTGTCAGGATGATGCAGAGATACGCATTTGGACAAAACTAAGAGTTTCTCATGAGTGTGCTTTTAAGTTGCCTGTTTGTTTTCCAGTGGACAGACTTCGGTCTCCATTTTTTAATTATTCTTCTCCGATACTGGGGAGGAAGCGCGTTGACTTGAACCCGATAGAATAGCTGACGATCAGAAAGCATTTGTCGTTTTGTTGCGATTAATCTACAGCTAAAATAATTGTTAGAATAGCTTCACAAGGCATTTGTTTACCCCGTAATGAAAGGCATACAGTTCACGTTTTACGCATGTCAAATCCACTTCTTATGCGAATCTGGGATAACTAGGAATGGAGTATGTGTTATTGATTTTAAAGGTATAGATAAATGTTCGTGTCTGTTTGAGTTGGTGATAGGACCTGCATTAACAATGAGGGTTAATTGAACAAATCGCTACAAGAACAGCACTGTTGCAACCCCAAAGCTCACGTCAGCATTCCATTGTCCTGTTCAGAAGCCCCCATGCCACCCGAGGTCATGCCTGCCGACCAGCCGGAGCCCCCACAACCAGAAAGCTCCCAGCCGGAGGCTGTGGAGGAGACAGCCGAGGCCCAGGATGGCAGTGGGGCCGCACAGTACCCCACCGCCTTGGAGGAAGGAGACGACGAGGAAGGAGAGCTTCCCGTGGATTTTGACAGACTGTGGAGGGTGGCCCACGACAGCCCACAGGAGTTCTCCAGCTGGACGGATCTCCTGCAGTACTGTGAGCAAGAGGTGAGTGGAGACCAGGCATGATGTGAGAGGAAGAGGAGCAGTGTCTCGTGTCACTCTTCCTGTTAGGTTTATATGAAGGAGGGGAGAACTACAGGCATCGATGAGACAACTAGTTATTTAACGAATAGACCCCGACCACGGGCTTGTTGTAGTGCTTATTACCATCATTATTATTTTCATATAACTACACACTTCAAAAAAAGTGGTTCATCCTGCTTATACCACAGCTAACAAACACAAAAAATAATGACAGAATAATGCATTCATGGTGCATTTTTCAAACAAAAATGATTTTGGTTAGCATTTAGTAATGTTACACTGTGCTTTAACAATATAGTCCCTATAAGGATAGAACGACTGGTCAGGATACTCACTGGAAGTGGCAAGTCTGATAAGTTACCACTTATTTGTGAGTAAAAAGTGACAAAGGTTTTTGATTGACATGTTTAATGGAATATTAAATCGCACCGGTAGCTACTTTGTTGCCAGAACTACCTGTGCGGTTGCATTACGATAATCAACACCCATGTGACATCCCTGGACCAATAAGAAAATAGTATTTAGCAGAGTCGTCGTACTCACTGAATGACTCCTGGCTGCACTCTGATTACAGAGTCACACGACAGCCTCTCGCCGGGCGCTGGGGGCTTTCCTGGTCAGGTACCCCCTCTGTTACGGCTACTGGAAGAAGTTTGCAGACTTGGAGAGGCGTGCTGGGAACCCGGTCAGGGCTCAGGAGGTAGGTGCCGGTGATGTGCAGGACTGAGCAGGTGTGCCCGCCTCCCCTAACAGGCCTGCTTTCTGCTTTCCATCTTATCCTTAGGCTCGGAATATGTGATTGGGTGCACAGTCAGCCAATCCGTTTCGTTTCCGTTTCCATTTAAACCTTTAACTGTTAGGGGCTTAGGCTTGTTGAGCCTAGACATGTCCTGCTGTCTGTAGCGCAGAGATCTGCCGGTACAGCTTATTCGGCACGGAAACTGGCGTTTGTTGTACCTAATCGCTGCGTTCCGATAAGTTGGAAACTGATCTCTTTGGTATCTAGTGGAGTTCAGAACGTTTGTTTTGTGGAAATAACAGGAGATGTAATCAGTTTATTCCGGCATTGTAATACAATGCAAACGATAATAGCTTTTCTCCATTTATATTTTTTAGGTTAACTATTGGTAATGCTCCATTCTGCCTGGACTGTGAGGATAGGTTGAAATGTGACCACACCACTTTCAGTTTGTCTCCCGTATACATGACCACTAAGGGTTGTGGGAGTTGATAGTGGAAAAATGCCCCAAGATCAGCCTGTTGTGGGCAGTGAGTAGCTCAGCTGTTTAGAAGGTCGCCGGTTCGAGCCTTGGCCTCAGGAGAACAGTCACATGTCTGTGGGCCTTAACACCCAGCTCCAGGGGTACGGTGGCTGACCCTGTGCTGTGATCCCAAGCTATGGAGAGCAAGATGGGGCAGCGGAAGACAAGAATTCCTATGTAGCTGTACTAGCACTCGTGCAAGTGGCAATAAAGGATTTATCCTTGTCATGTATCGAATACCTCTGATGCTGCTGTATGTTCCCTGAATGCTCCTAACCCTGCACTTTCTGCTCATTGAATAGTTTTTAGTTATCAGGTTCTTGCTTTGTTTGGAAGATTTATTTTATCTCTTTCGCCAAAACTGCTTACTCTTGTACCTGGGCATTCATTGGAAGATCAGCCTAGTTGCACTTCTGCCCAGTAGGCTTCTTGACGGCATGCATGCTGTAATATGCTATTCGTCGCTCCCGTACGCCGCTTTGGACGAAAGTGTCTGCTAAATTAAAAAAATGTAAATGTTTTTCAAAGGCTACCTGAATGGCAGTCCCCACGTGTGACGCACGTCCGCTTGCAGGTGTGTGTGCGTGGACTGAAGGCCATCCCGCTAAGCCTCGACCTGTGGATCCACTACATCACCCTGCTGCAGGACACCCTGAACATGAACCTGCCGGAGTCCACGCAGCACATCCGCAGGTTTGTCCCGGCCCGCCTGCCCTGCCCTGCCCTGCTTTTGGCTGGCAGGTTTCCTCCGCAGGTATAGCTTTGGGTGCAGTACACACTCTGATCTTAGGCCAGAGCGGGTGGGTTTTTCGGAGGATTCTCCTCTCTGTGTATTGCTGTAGCCTTTACCCTGAGCCGCAACACAGAGTAAAGTTCAAGTCTCAGGGTGGCGCACTTTTGCAGCGGCAGCACCGATGCTTTGGAGCAGTCTGCCTGCATGGTTGCCGATATGGTTGGTGCATGGAGTTTGGTAGAAGAAAATAGTTCCTACATTAAACTGCTCACTGCAAAATCTGTGGATTATTGTGAGTAACCGTGTCGATGATTTCTGGTAAGAGATGTTGCTGTTGAATTTTTTCCCAAAGGGGCATTATTCGGGCATTTTCTGCGGTGTAACCGGGAAAGCGGGCAGGCTTTTCATTAGGGAAATAGCTCACAGGAGCTCCGTGGTGTTTCAGTGTGTAGGACTGTAATGCTTTAATTGGGGGAAACATCAGCTGCTTTACCTCCCAATCTCAGCAACAGCCCACGTTTAGGTGTAACCCCTCTCTCCTTTGCTCCTCCTTGGGGCTTCACGCTGCGCTCCTGTGTGAGTGTGGTGTGAGTGACAGCAAGGCTTCAGCGTTGATTGGCTATTACTCGTGTGACATAGCCAATCAGAGATTGGTGTGGGCGGGACATTAAATACAGAGGAAGAGACTGTAGTTTTCCTCATTCTGTAAAAGGGGTATTTACTCAAACCAGATTCTTTATGAAAAGCTAATTTTAAGCTTTTATTTAAAATGTTTTAACTGTTTGTAATATTATTCTTGAAGCTTTTACTTTTTAGGTTATTTAATCTATTTTAATAGTCATCATGAGTTTAGCCTGTGGCATTAAGCGTCGTCCTAACCGGGGCTTCTTCTGACGCTGTGTTCCCAGCGCCTTCGAGGCCGCCGTGTCGGCCGCGGGGCTCGAGTTCCACTCGGATCGCCTCTGGGAGATGTACGCGGACTGGGAGCGGGAGCAAGGCGACCTGAGGGCGGTGACAGCCATTTACGGCCGGGTGATGAGCATCCCCACGCAGCTCTACAGGGGACACTTCGAGAGGTACCCTTCTTGGCCTCCTCGTCCGTCACTGTCCACAACAAGAACTTGCTGTCCCTCTGCATCTCACAAGCTGCTCTTGTGATGCAGTAAACCTGCCGCTAAGCGGTGTGGGCGGGTGGGATCCTGATCATCAGATGCCGCCCAGCTCGCTACACTTATCGTACTGGTCCGTGTGCAGCCAAGCTGGCCTTCAGTAATGAGACTGTGGGCTGAATTGGACGCCCTGAGAAACAGTGTATGAATGGAAGGCACCCTGCTCTTTGTAGGGTCGCTCAGAATCCGCCGTCCTCTTTAGGGTTCGCGCTCACCTGTTTGCCCACCACCCCCAAGACATCCTTCCCCCGGAGGAGTACAAGCACCTCCGCGCTGAGTTTCGGCAGAGCCAGCAGGTCGAGGCCGTCCCCGTGGAGGGCGAGGAACCTGAGGAGAAGCCCCCCGGGGAGGAGACCCCGGAGGACGGCAACACGAAGGGCCAAGACACGGTGAGGAGGCGAGGAGTTATGGGGGCTCCTGGGGGTGCCGTGTGAGCCCTGTGGGTCGCATCGCGGCTCAGTCACTCACTTAACCCCCCCTGCCCCCCACCCCCCGTCTAGGAGGAGGATGTGCAGAAGATGCGGGAGCTCCTGCTAGCAGACAGACAGAAGCTGTATCAGCAGACGGAGCTGGAGGTGGGCAAGCGGTGGGCCTTTGAGGAGGCGGTGAGTGACGCTCGGTCCTTCCCAAAGCACTGGCTTACCTGGTAATATAGTCATGTATTAAATACCTAATAAGTAATTACCCTCAGGCTATCAGCTGCTATCAGGAAAGATTGGTCAGTGCCTGGTAAATGAGATCTAGACGTGTTAAATTATTGAGTTGTAATAATGGATGGATGAATTTATGAATAATTAGACAGATTTTTCTAAATTTAGTTATTGCCCTAACCCTAGTCATGTTGGTCCAAAAAGACGCCCTTTATGTAGATTTATTTATATTGATCTCCTAGGAGATAATTGTCAGAATTAGAGTTTGTGTTCAGTCAAGTGGGAATAACAGATTGACTGATTCAGTCAGGGACCCTGATCAGTTCTGACTCTCGCCAAGCGGCTGGTGTGTAAGTCTGCGCTGTCCCTTGGTTTGTTGCCTCCAGATAAAGAGGCCATACTTCCACGTGAAGCCTCTGGACCGAGCCCAGCTGAAGGCCTGGCACGGCTACCTGGACTGGGAGATAAGTGAGGCGGAGCAGAGGGGCCCCGAGGGCACCGACGACGGCAGCCGGGCGGGACGCAAACGCGTGCTGCTGCTCTTTGAGCGCTGCCTGATCGCCTGCGCCCTGTACGAGGAGTTCTGGACCAAGGTGCGGGTCTGAGGAACGCAAGGGCTCTCTCTCAGTTTGCCTGTTGTGTGCTCGTCCATTGCCGAAGACCATCTCCAGTACTCATAACAGAAGTACAGATATCAGGACACATCTGATGCATCCCATGATGCATTGTGCCCCAGGGTCCTTCTTGGGAGGCAAGTTGCCATGTCCACAAGCACAATCTTTGCTTTCTTGGTATTGAGAACCACCCAAGGACTTCCATCACTGGTGCCTTGAGACTCAAGATTCGCAGTGCTGTAATTCTTAAAACATCGGTCTAATTATCCTCTGAGCATTTTTCTCACACCCCCTAGAGGGCCCCTGGAGCCTCTAACTGTAATTCACTTTTAGCTATGAATTGACTATCATTAGGGAAATACTTTTGTCCCTATAGGACCACAAAGTACAAAAGCATTAGTTAGTGTAGGGCTCCATGAATGAGACTGAACAGAACGGTATGTTTGGCTAGCAGGGCATTTCTAAAATGAAGTCATGCTGCGTGTGCGATATGATGGTGTAGCTGAGGTGAATGCAGATGTGTGTCCGCATCTGGGAAGACCAGCTTTATCCAGTTCTTCCTCACCTAACAGAATGGTTCAACCCCCTTTGAATTGCAGAAATCCTTTTAGTGGAGTTTATTGGGTGTTCTTAGTGCAGTATGTGCCTCGGTGCCTGTCTCTGCACTGACCGTCGCCGCGGCCTGGTGCCGCTGCCGTACCTCCCCGTGACGCCTGTCTGCCTTTGCCAGTATGTGCGCTTCCTGGAGCAGCACAGCGTGGAGGCAGCGCAGGCCGTGTACCGCCGGGCCTGTGAGGTGCACCTGTCGCACAAGCCCAGCATGCACCTGCAGTGGGCCACCTTCGAGGAGAGGCACGGTGAGACCCCCCGGCTCACCTCCCAGCTTTCTGCGGCATGCTCTGTGTGGCCCACCTCCCTGACTGCACTAAAACACTGTTTCCCAGTCCGGTCCGGTCAGAAATCGCTGGCTTTGAGTGTGAATGCTGGAAAACAATTTGCCTGTCAGTGTCTCTTCCCCTGCCACCTGTTCTCTCATAATGGGTCCTCCTGTGACCACCCCCAGGAAACATCACCGAGGCCCGGAGGGTGCTGAAGAGCCTGGAGGAGGCCATGCCCGGCCTGGCGATGGTGCGCCTGCGGCGGGCCGGCCTGGAACGCCGCACAGGCCGACTGGACCAGGCGGAGGAGCTGCTGCGGGAGGCGGTGCTTCAGAGCAAGGAGACGCCCACCCTGCACGCCTTCTACTCCATCAAGCTGGCCCGGCTGCTGCTGAAGCTGTCCAAGAACTCGGCCAAGGCCAGGAGCGTGCTGCTGGAGGCCATCGAGCTCAGCCCGGTGAGCGGCCGGCCAGGGACGGGGTGCGGGGGCTGGCCGGGTGCAGATGGGCCAGAGCTCCGTCAGCATATATTCAGCCCTCTGCGCAAAGTCCCTCTACGTTAAAATGGTGGGGAAGCAAAACTCGGTACAGATACTCCTTGCTTCGCGATGGCATGTTAGCGTTGCACATTCGAATGTCAACAAACTATGAATTTTGATCTAGCGATATACTGTATTATAATCTCTACTGTAGCTGGCCGGTGGTGGTGTCCACCCAGCCGCGCTTCCGGTCTCCGTAACGCTCACAAGCGTAAACATCTGTTTAACAATGTAACTTTGGTCGTAACTGTGTTTGACCACCTTTTCCCAAGACCGTTATGTCTGCTAAGTGCGCCAGTGTGACATGTCATACACTCATATTATTCCACTTACGAATTTTTCAATTTACGACGGGTTCTTGGGAAATGTAGCCTCGTCGTAAGCAGAGGGGCATCTGTACATTTTTCAGGTTTTCCAACGAAAGTTTCTCTTTCTGTGCCCTTGCTTCATTCCTGTAATTCTGCCCCCCCCCCCCAGGACAACAGCAAGCTGCACCTGAACCTGCTGGAGCTGGAGGTGGCAGGGGACCCCCGGGGAAATGGCATAGGGGTGCAGCAGTGCGTGAGCCGGGCCCTGGCTGCCCCCCTGTCTCCCCACACCAAGCTGCTCTTCTCCCAGCGCGGCCTGCAGTTTGCTGAAGACTTCGGGGCCACGGTGCAGAGGTCAGTGGGTGCTGAGCCTTTACGGGCCCTCTGGCTTTTCCTACTGTGCCTCAAAGGTGACTGTCTCTCGCCTCTCTGCCAGTGTCCTGACTGTATATGATGAGCATCAGAAGCTGCTGAAAGAACTGGGCAGCAAAAAGCGAGGTGCTGAGAATGGGTAAGCCTGGCCTGGCAGGGATTAAACCTTCATTTACACGTTATGTTTAATTTAACCACGCAATATGACAAATGGACATACAGCATCGTTAAGACTGTGATGATAAATACATATGATAACTAATAAACTGGCGTACAGAGCAGCTTATTCAGGACCCCCCCCCCCCCAAAGTGCCTGCTCCCTGCTCTGATTCTGATGTAGCCCCTGTGGGGCAGTAAATTCAAGATGCTCCAGCCCATTTAATTGTCGTCATCATTTTATCTTCTGTTTTAACAATGTGCTGCAATTTGCGTGACCCCCTTCTAGGGACAACGATGACCCGGAGAAGATGAGCAAACTAGAGGAGAGCGTGCCAGCGCCTTCCATGGCCACACCGCCAATGCCTCCGGTTGCCATGGCAACCCCACCTCCACCAATGATGGGAGGCGATATGAGCGGTTCTCACTACGGATATGGAGGCTGGTATCAGGTACTGAAGCCTGCTGGCTTTTCTCAGTTTGCCAGTGCTTTTTTAAAAGTGAAACACATGATATCGTTTTTGGTTAAATGGACTTTTCAGTGCTCGTCCTCCTTAACTCACACTTTCCACCATTCCGTGTGCCCTTTTAGCAGCAACAATATGGGGGTTATGGCTACCAGAATCCTTGGAACTACAATCAGTACTATCCTCCCAGCTAAAACAAGGAAAGGTGCAGAATGTGGAAGATCAGACTTTGGAAGAACCTTGGATGGCAGCAGAATCATGTTGGCAGTTGGCAGTTTTATGGTCAAATACAATAAAACCCACAAGTAAATACTTTTATATACCTAACAGTTTGAATTGTAGGCTTTTTAAATGTGAAAAATATGCATGTTAAATGTTGGTAAATTAAAATTTTTATGAAGGCAGACTGATTTTAGGAAAAGCAAATATCTCTGTGGGATTTGACCTGATTTCTAGTTGGTCGTGCAGACGTCAGATTTCATTTGGCTGGACTCTAGCGTATCTTTCACTTGATATGAAGATTTTTTCATAATTAAAAATTAAATCATAATTAAAATTAAAATCTCCATTTAGTTCAATTGACCTTTTATGAACTGACAACTTAAATGATTGTGGTATTAAGTGCATCAGTCTGCCTCTGATTGGTCATGCATGTGGGGTCCTTAAGACCCACAGGACCAGAAACCCATCATTGAAAGTTGTTCCTGAGTGTGTCTGGCTAAACTGCTCTCTATATCTGACTTGCCTCCTATGTCGTCGTCTTTTTGCGTCAATGTATATTATGCAGACTTTCAAACTGAATTGTATTCCTTGTGTAGTATGTTGTCAGTGTTTTTGTATGACAAATGAAATCTTCCGGTCATATTATGTTAAACATCATTCCAGAAGTAGAGTAGGATTTTTTTTAAGTGTGTCTGTGTGTATATAAATGCATTTTAAGCTTTGAACCGGCGTATCCATGATGGTGACATTTACCGTCACCCTGTACCTGAATATATAATGATAGTAAAATATTTTGTATTTTGACATAGACATTTTCAATGGTGGTATGATTGTGGAAATAGTGTTTTGTAGTTTTGAAGTTGCGGTAACTGACTCTGAACAATTCTCACCGGATTTATACAAGTCGGTCTTTAAAAGATCTGGATCAGATACATAACAGCCCCCCACCCCCCAGTGTCTGGCTTCCTGTGGTGGTTTAATTGTGTGTCAGAGATGGCACACAAACTAGCCTGTTAAGTCCATTGCAGTTCTCTGTCTGAAACAATGCCATTCCATTTACTTTGAAAGTTTTGACAAAGTATACAGTGTGGTGGTGTAAAATGTACTAGAAATTGCAGAGAAGGTGCCCACCTTACAATTGTCTGTTTTTAATCTTTGAATTACGTGTTTAGTTAACACTTTCAAGGTTGCTTGCATATTTTTGTATAAAATAAAAAGTACTAAACCAGAGTGTTTTAACATTTTGTTTTGGTAATTTTAGATGACTACAACAGAATGTGAATGTGTACATAAATCACAAAGGAATTGTTGTGAAGTACTTACATGACTTTTACTTATACATAAAGTTCATAGTGCACAAATTATTTTAAGAGTGTGTGTGGAAAAGTATTAAATTACCAGTGATGTGTGTTTGGTAATCTAGGATGGATTTGACATGTTTGCATTGTTTTGGCTAAATAAGTAGGTTCTTTTTAATGCTGACTTGTTTTGGATAACTGATTAAGTTAATCTGCGAGAGATGCATAATTGTCAGTGATTAATGAAAACAAGCCCAGCATGACACTCTTGCAGTAAATTCACAGAAATACTCTCTAATACCCTTTTCTTCTGTGAGCTGGTTTAACAACATGTGACAACAAATGCAACAAAATTTGGCTTACAGTTCATCTTCAAATAATTGTAATATTCCATAGTTTACAGCCAATGTTAGAGAGGCTGAAGGAATGAAATCTGTATGAAAAAGACCTGGGGATGATCGGCTATATTTCTGAATTTGTAATTTACCCATCAAGTTAAAGTGCTTTAACGGTTGTAGTACAAACTGTACACTGGCACATTTAAGTTGGACACCTAATTGCTACATCATCCCAAAACTCAGGCACGTGCAGGGGGGGGCGGAGGGTGCTTGAGCACCCGCCCCTTTCCTCCAGGATGCCTCAAGTGCCATTTTCTTGGGTTTTTTTTTTGTTTGTTTGTTTTTTTTAAATGTGTATGTGCGTATGGAGCCCTGTCTTTGCCCCTCAACAATAAAATGTAACTATTAATCTCAATTTTGCTAAATA
>JAODKN010000002.1:9062906-9073374 GCA_026774425.1 Petrocephalus zakoni
ACATTCTCACCCTACCATGACCACCCCTGTCTTTTGTACTACTAATATCCTGGTTTCAGTTTATTTCCCAGTTTTTTAAATCTGTTGCCTTATGGTTCCAAGCATTGTCACCAATCTTTTTACATTTTATTTTTATCTCAAAGCACTTCTTTAATCAGCTACCTATGGACTTTTTAATGTCTACAGTCTCAGATCGACACAGCCCTGCCGTCCAGCACTATCAGCAGCTGGAGCAGCAGCAACCCCTCGACAGCAACATTGTGCCCCATCAGGTAAAACATAGGCTACGTTTGCTTTGCATTGTCCCACCCGATGGCAGTGATATAGTATGATGTGATTCCATGTTAGATTCGTGATGAATGTGGGTTCTTGTTATTCAGCCTGGCTCTATGTGCCCTTTTTTAACTTTGAGCACCCGCCCCTTCAAACATCTCTGCACGGCCCTGCCAAAACTTAATGTGCTTTATGATTTCTGCATCATCTCTCTGTGTCCCATACACACACACTCATTTATACTACACATCAGTAAATCTAGAATTGTAATAACGTAATGGATTAATGTTATGTACTGATTAAAAGTGAAGCTGTCGAACTTTGTTACAAATGCAAAATGCATATAAGGTTGCATGTTGTCGGAGTACGCCGCTACTCCCGGGTCCAGATGAGAAGGGATCACACAGAGAAAACTCTCAGGGTTATGATGACTGATTATCTTTTATTCAATAATGCCTTCTAATACGAGCCGGCTCGGGAACAGACTGCCTGCACAACCCAGTGTGTCAGCTCAGTGTGTTCGGTCCAGTAAAGCTTTACACTGGGTTATATACTTGCACTGCTTGGTTACTTCCTAATTCTGGTGCTGCTCGAAAGCGGAAGCATAGCCGGTACATTTCCATCACATAGTCTAGCTTACTTCTTCTTTCTAATTTCTTGGAACCGTTATTTGTCAACATGCTTCTCGGAACCAGAACGCTTACATATCGCAACTAGAACATTTGTGGTTATATGTGTAATACTATTCTCTTCTTGCAGCTGCTTAATGCTTTGCAGATATATTTTCTGTCACGTACTCTGTCCGTCCTCCCGTCTCGACCCCCACAAATTACATATACGAGATATTTTTCACGCTTCCTGTGTCATGCACTACTGCAGACTCAAATCAAGAGCGGCGAGATTTGAGCGTGGCGAATTGTTCTGCGCATGCGTGAACCGGAAGGGGCCTGCAGATGTGTACTACGTCAGTGAAATTGAACAAACTTTATTGTTCATAAACAAATAATTCTAAAACATAAACCTATATGCGATCGGCTTTGCTAGGTGATGATAAAGGTTTAATTGGCAACATTGGCAACTTTATATAACCCGATGTATAATTTGCATTTAATGAAAGGTTGAACTGGCATGTTTGGCGGGCAGCGAAATGTGTTTGCAGCCCACTTCCGGTCTCCCCCTGGCCAATAGGCGCTTCCTGCGTGGTGTTGTGCACGCGCTGTAGCAAACTGCCGACCGTTCACAGGTGAGCGAAAAGTTAAGCGACGGGGATATCGAATAAGCAAAAAAAAATGTAAATTGCCACTTGGTATAGATTTCTTATCACCTATATGTTTTTAGATCATTGTTTGGAGCCGTCTAATGCTCTAGCTGTTACAAACTATTGTTTGCCTGCATACATGGTCAATAGAGCTGAAGCGAACGAAGATGTATTAGGAGTGGAAACAAAAACTCTAGCTAAATCTAAGAGCGTTTCTCGAATATATTACAGCTCAGTAAGAAATGCCGTAATGTATTGGGAGCAGGCAATTTGTACTGCTTCGAAGCCTAATAATTAAGGTGATCGGTTAATATAACGCTAATGTATATTTTCCATAAAAGCGTAACTTTGCCGTTTATTATGGTGTTGGGAGGATCTGACTGTATTTTTAAAGTAGACTGGATTTCAAGAAGCATTTTTTTTAGATTGCTATCTCTGATACTCGGTACATGGGCGGAGAGATTAAAGTGGCGGCGTAACCGACAAAGGGCTGGCTAATTACACAAAACAAAGATCTGTTCATTTCCTATAACGGTTTATTCAATGCAGGGTCACGATGAGAAATGAAACGGGAACCACTGAAGGGGATGCCAGTCTATCACAGGACAGGACGCGCACTTTTAACGTTTAAAATAAAATCCTTACTGATTGGCCAAAATGTAAGAATAAATGTATCACCAAAACGACTACAGTAGCTTTCGAAGTTGTTGTTCGTTTTGTTATTAAAACTAGAACGGTTTTATTGACAGTTACTTTTTTTAAGAAAAATATTGGCCGTCAAAGTTGCCATTATTTGAAATCATGGAATTTATTATTATTAATAAACAATACCAATCCCCTATGCTATTAACCGAAAATCTTGGCATGACCTTATAAATTTGAAATAAAGTGGCGTTCATTTGCCAATCATGAGATATGGGTGTTGGAGACTCTTGCTTTAGAAATGTGCTGTGCTGACTTTGTAATCCTTCCTTCAACGCATATATGACCAGTATTCTAGAAGTATTTTGTGTTGCCATTGTTAATGTATTAATGTAAACCTGATGTCATCATGCTTATTCAGATATTGCCCCCTTAAAGCAGCTATATCTGTACTTCAGCATTTTGAATCAGCAGGTAGCTATATGCCTTTGTCTCCAAGAGGTTATATGTGGCCCCTGCTTTTTTGTGTTTATCTGAATGTGGTACAAAGCTTGTCTGGGCTTCTGTGTTCCTGCAGTTGAATTGATTACTTGAGAACATGAGCGTCCTGTGATTTAATATTCTTCCCAGGGCCTAAACCCCTTGTACAATATATTTCTCAAGGTTTCCTATAACCCTAAATAGATGTATTTACATCTGATTTTAATTTTGGCTTCAAACGATTATTGTACTGCATTTTGTCTTGCAGTTATGCTCCCGTTTTGTTGTGTTATAAATCCCCTTTCCAGTCCCTTTTTATTTGTTTTCCAGTTAGTTCAAGAAAATCCACTCTTGAAAAGACACACTTTTTTTGTAAAGTTCAATAAATTCATGATATTTCCAAAGTGTATTAGAATTCCTGTTAAATTATCATGATTATTGCCACAATCAAGCAGAGTTTTTGATTTGTATATATTGTAAGTATCAAAATTGTAAGCAAATGTATAAGCTTGTTACTTCTCTGTATGACTTTGAATGTCAGGTGTGCAGTAGGGCTTGGCGATATGGCGATATTATCTGTAATCTCAAATCCTGTTAAATAAATAATCATGATTATCACCATAATCAAGCAGCCCTACTTTAATCCAAAGCAACATTCAGTTGAGAAAGCAGGGTCAGCCGGTCCCTGGAGCAATAGGTGTTAAGTGCTCTGCTCAAGGGCCCAATGGTGACATCTCTGTCAACCACAGGATTAGAACTTGGGACCTTCTGATCATGGGCATGATGCCCTAACCTGCTGGATGGATGTAATGTGGCATTATACTAACATTTAGAATGTTATTAACTGTTAACCACTGTATTTACATTGTAATGCACATAAATCTCCTTTGCTGTTTTCTTTCAGCTGTAACATGGGTCGGCATCAGGAGAATCCCGTGCGACTCTACTTTTCATATGATCCCATTTCCAACAAGTCCCGCTGCCAGATTGAAGGATGCTTAGCTGAGATTGCGGGTAACCATGGTGGCAATTTGCAGCGACATGTTCAGAGGATGCACCCTTCTGTTTTTGCAACAATGTTTGCATCCACACGAGTTGAAGACCCTTCCACGCCATCAGCTTCAGCCTACAAGAGGCCAGTTTCCAGTGTGGGGAATCAGAGGACAATGGACTGTCTTGTTGCAAAACAACCACGGTGTGATCCCATCTACATCACACCAGACTCACTCAGAGAAGCTTGTGTTGAGCTTGTTACTGTCAATGGTAGACCCTTCTCTTTGATGGATGATTCAGGATTTAGAAAGATTATAGATCCATTGCTTGAGGTTATAGACAAGACTGTCACAATAAATAGTGAATCTGTTTGTACTATGGTATCGGAGGTTGCCGAACGGGACCGTGAAAAGCTACGAAATGGACTCAAGGACAAACTTTTAATGCTCAAGGTGGACATTGCCACATACAAAAACCGATCAGTCCTTGGTGTTAATGTCCAGTACACTGAAGGCGAGCGTATATTACTCCTGACACTGGCTGTTAGGGAACTCCATGAAAAACACACTGACCATTATTTATCTGCAGTTGTGCGCGAAGTCCTGAAGATATATGCTATTGATTTAAAGCAGGTTTATTCCATCACAATTGACGATGGTGACACATTTCTAGATGTAGAGAGCCTAGTATCAGAAGATGGTAATAACAAGGCAGAGTATGATGGAGTTGAGAGAGATGAGCAGAAACATGTAGGTGAGACTGGTGTAGAAGGGAATGGTGCACAGGCTACAGAAAAGAGCAATGATTTCCTCACATTGGACATCTATGAGACATCAGGGAATGTGAATGGGGAGATCCACAGTGTTGGGAGTGGGGGTCCAGTTCTGAAGGGCAGCAGATGTTCTGCTCATACCTTCCAGTTGGCTATTGAGGATGCTTTAAAAGACAGAAGCACATCAAATTTAATTGGCAGGGCGAGGCATGTTTGTGAGAAATTATGCACCCCAAATGTGTCTGGATTTCTGAGGAGACTAGCTCAGACACAGGCCCTCGTTGACCATCCAAATCGATGGCTTTCAACCGCTGATATGCTCGAGCGACTTTGCCTCTTGAAAACCTTCTGTGAAGACATGGCCCCCACTATTCCGGAATTGTACTTAAACGAGTCCGAATGGGATGAGATTAATCAGCTGGTTTGGACTCTGCAACCTGCAAAAATGACTACAAAACTTCTCTTGTTGGATCAGATGACTGCTGGTGACTTTTTTGGTGCTTGGCTCAAATGTAAAATAGAAACTGACAAAATCGGCGGTCCTTTTTCATCCTTGTTAGTTGAGTGCTTAAACCGACGCCAGCACATGCTGTTTGAGAATGAAGCTTTTTTGGCTGCTGTGTTTCTGGATCCGAGATACAAAGTCCTTTTGACTGAAGCTCAGGTTGAACAGGCCAAAAGACACCTGTGCCAAGCCTGGGGGATGATCCAGACTCTCACACCAAACACAGAGCTGGCACCTCCTGCACAGTTATTGATGAAACCTGGCACAGGTGATGCAGATGATGAAATCGAACAGATGCTCATTGCAAGGGAGCGCGAGACTGGCACCGAGGGTATGAAGTGTAAAACATCAGTGATGTCATCTCTGAATGCATATGCGAGTCAAGAAAGGCTGAAGAGGGAGGAAAATATCTTCAGATATTGGTTGAATACCTCTGTGATAAACCCTGACCTGTATAGACTGGCCATTAATGTAATTCCTCTCCCTGTCACACAAGTTAGTGTACAGCGTACAGTCTCAGGCCTCAGGTATATCCTGTCTCTGAGGCCTAGCATGACTGATGATACCCTTGAAGATGTTCTCTTTGTACGACTGAATAAGCAGTTTAAGCAAACGGTGAGCTAGAGTGTTTTGCTTTGTATGCTGCCGTTTGAGTTTACACAGTCAAAAGTACATAACTTTAATGGTGGTGGAACATTTATCTAAAAATCTGTTGAATAGTTTTAGAAAAGTAGTCTTTGTAGTTTTTTGATTGTATATATTGTAAGTATCAAAATTGTAAGCAAATGTATAAACTTGTTTCTTCTCTGCCTGAGTTCGAATGTCAGGTGTGCAGTAGGGCTGGGCGATATGACGATATTATCTGTACTCTCCGACAAAATGCAAGTAACGCGGTGTCAAAATCTGACCGCGATTAACTACTGATTGTCGTCGTCGTCAGCCATTTAGCATACATTTCTGACGAAAAATATTGAGGTAACAGTGTATGTAAATGTTGATTATAATGGTGGTTTCCAGCAAGGGCTTAACATGAGTTTGTGAACCACTGCTTTAGATGGTCCACGACATGGTTTTAAATCATCATTAAATCCTGCCCGCTGATTGTTTCCCAAAGAGCTTAGAAAAACGATGATCGGCCATTTCCCCCTTCGGCTGGCAAGTTTTAACGCCAGCTGTTTAGTGGATTGGCCGTATCCACTTTTAAGTTAAAATATTGCATATTATATTTTTAGCTATCACCCAGCCCTATTGTGTAGTGTTTCCTGATCCAGCTCCTACAACACGCTGCCGGCTACCTTAGGATACTAGGGTTCTACACGCATCCATTCTCTTTACACCTTTGCAGGTACCTCATCACACCTTTGCAGGTACCTCATCACACCTTTAGGTCTCATCCTGTGTGCTTTCGACCTTTTCTGCATCAAACTTTGGCCTATAGCAGGGCTGTCAAACTCCAGTCCTGGGGGGCTGGAGCTCTGCACATTTTTGGTTTTACCCTAATTTAATATACCTGATTCAACTCCTCGCAGCTCCTTGTTCTAATTACCACACAGGTCTTCAGCTCGATCATTTGTGGTGGAACAGGGAAAGAACCAAACTACACAGGGCACCGGCCCTCCAGGCCTGGAGTTTGACACCTGTGGCCTATAGACTCATACTCATACCTTTCATTTCTCAAAACCTTGCTAGTAGGATCAATATGAAATTTCCACCTAAGCAAATTACCTACTCTAATAAGAGTTGTTGATTTGTACTGAATGTTATCAATAAAGATGATATTGCTATATCCCATTAAAAGTTGGACATTAGCATTAGTCAATTTAATTTACATTTTTTTATGAGTGGATTTCATATTCATTTATTATAAAAAAAAACTTTTATATATACTTGTGTATAATTGATTTTGCTAGAGATCACTTCATAGTACTATACACAGTGACCATTTTGCTAGGTACATGCACTTACTAATGTAAGAAACTCCTCCAAACAGTACCTGAAAACTGAACACATACAAAACACAGAGAAAGGCAAGAGATTAATTTCCTGCTCAGCTAAACATTAGAGCAGCCAAGACATATGGCCCAAATGATGACTATGGTGTGAGTGCAGGTGCCATACGCGGCGGCTCCGGGGCCTTAAGGACATTCTGCTTCCTGTGATCTTTGCACACTGCAATGTCTAGTGATTACAGAGACCGATGACATGAACAAGGAGCGTTTCTGTAGTCGGAAATACCTGGCTAATGGGGCAGGTCTGTGCTGACTGGCTACACCTTTTAAAGTTAATCGGAAGGCCACAAGTGCCAAAAAAAGCAGGGTAGCCAGCCCTCACCCCCCTGGTGTGACGCTCCTGCTTTCGGACTCCTCAGTCCTTCCTCCGTGCTTGCACAGGTTTACCACTTCTAAAATGAGAAAAATTAGATAAACGGTTATGTTGAGGAAAAAGTATGGCAAGCTGTTTTAGCTTTAATTCGTTTTTTGAGGATATCACAAACTAGTCAGAATGCACATTCCTGATATCAGAAATTCAATTGTGACTAGTTATAATGTGTATTTCTGATATAACAAATTCAGTTCCAACTAGTTAGAATGATAATACTTGATATCAGAAATTCAATTTTATCATTCTGACTAGTTGGAACTGGATACTGGAACTGACATAAAGTCAATAGATAGGATGTGCAAATAAGCAAATAAACCCAAGGAATATGACAACATTAACAGAGGATGTGAAAGTAAGCAATGCTGGAATGTTATACCAGTCAATGAGTTGCGCAGAAATATTATGGATGAAAAATAAATATGTATCGCAGACGGATTATATCATAGAATCGCGTTGTCCACCCAAGCGCACTCCTTCGCCAATGGAAAAAGAGAAACGAAACTGTAGTTGCGTGTAATCCTGTACGTGCGTGTTGTGGCTGCTCGCGCTTTTTGCCCTCCCTGGGCTTCCGTAGTGTTACATGCAGACAGGAAGCTCCCGCGTGTTGTGAGTAAGCAGATGGTATTTCGCTAACAGAAGAGCAATATTGCTGATTGGAAAATAGAATAGAGCTGAGTGTTGATGTATAACAAAGTTTTGTTAGGTGAGCCGTAGCATAACCACACTGAAACCACGACAGGTATCGAAACGCCTTTACGAACCTAAATACCACGCCAAGATTGCAGTTACCTTTGCTAGGATAAAAACAGACAGCACGTTAGCTACATACAGACTGCATCATACTACTTTTTAACCATCGCACGTCCAGATACTGGCTTTTGAAGTTAGTTAACTACCCAGCAGTATTACCCAGCAACTCATTTGGCTGCATGCATCTATAAAGATACCATCGACACTCCAAATTTAAATCATATAAATTCGTGTAAAAGATTACATTCTTTTGTACTATGTATGTAAACAATCCCTTCTCCCTCTTAGTAAGATGGCGGAATGCACAACGTTCGACAGCCTGTTGGAAATGGGCTTTGACAGGAACAGAGCGTAAGTTTGAGATTTTATGTACTCGGTGCAGCTGCTTTATGTTAATTAGCTCATTATGTGTTGGCTACTGTGCTAATGACTGTCGCGTTCTCAGGGAGAAGGCCGTTGCACATACTGGTAATCAGGGTATAGAGAGAGCCATGGACTGGTGAGTTTGCCCAGCCAGGGAGTGCCAATCATGCATGTGTTCATGATGCCCTGTGTATTAATTTGTTTCTATAAAAATCTTTCAACAGGTTGATGGAGCATGAGAATGACCCAGACATCGACGAGCCTTATGTCCCACCAGCTGGGAATGTTCTGGAGTCAAGTGACAGCCAACAGACACCAACAGACCCTACATCAGGTAATGCACATGACGTACATACCCACACTCCTGTAATTGCTTACAGTCTGATATTGATGTGCCCGAATTCCAGGCATTGGTCCTGCTTTTGTTTTATGTAGCAGTTTGTTACTGTTCTAATCTTTTAAATACCAATTGCTTTCGTATGCAAGACATAGCAGCAGAGGCGGGGCTAGAGGTGACAGAAGAGGGAGAAATGAGGCGACCAATGACAGAAGAGGAGAAACGGGAGCAAATCAAACGGTTGGTCTGTGCGTGAGGGATCGCGAGTCGGTAAGCCGGTCGGTGTGGGGGAGAGGAATACCGGCAGGGTTCAGTTTCGAAGAGACTCTTTTATTCATTCATTTTAAAATGGTATTTTAATGTGATTTTTTTCTGAAAGTTGTAGCACTATGAAGGTTGTGTTTTTATAGGCGTCCCACAGCATGTATAAATAAGTATGCTTTGCTCCCAATATCTATTAATTGTTTTTGATACTTAATTTTGATATAAAATATATAGCTGAAATACTAGTGTATGTTATTACGGCTTAAATGTGATTTAACTGCTGCCACGTCATGCAGCACAATAAGCTGATGATTTGTGCGCAGCCATTACATCACTCGTGACCAAACAAAAGCTAAATGCCGCTGATGTGTTTCTCTCAGTCTGGAGGAGCTGATGAAAGTGAAGCAGGAGGAGCGGCGAGAGCGGGAGAGACGCGAGGAGGTGGAGAGGGAGAAGCAGAGGAGGAAGCAGGGCCAGGAGCTGCTGCAGGTCAAGCAGAAGCTCCAGGACGAGGAGATGAAGAAGCTGGCGGAGCAGCGGCGGAGGGAGAAGATGGAGGATAGGATGGCCAAGTGCGTCCGGCTTCGCTTTCAAATGTGCTGACGTTAAGGGCAGGTCTTCCATTCTTGGATGGGTGGAGATATCAGCAGGCCAACAAGCAAGACATTCCATTATCATACTACGGATTGTAGGACCATCCCCTTGACAATCCAACATGCAGTGATGGCGATGATGTCAGTAAATACCGTGACATAACCATATGGACACTAGCTTTGTCTTTTGCATTATGAGACATTTTCATTTCATCATTGAGACTCCCACAGGGGTTGTTCCATCACATTGTTGGGACATGGCTCTTCTAGACCATCAGTCATCTAGCCTCCACAACGTTAGGGCCTTAGTACTGAAACCTCTTCACACTGACCTCATTTAAGTCGATCTTGTTTTGTGGTTCAGGCAGCGAGTTCGGGAGAAGATCGCCCGGGACCGAGAAGAGCGAGCACAGAAGGTACAGAATCCACCAGCTTTCTGTCTTGCTGTTTGTGATTCTCGGAGACTGTTATGACCGTTATGAGAGGATTTCAAAGCTTGGAGGCTGGAGGTACAGACTGCACTGGAACTTCCCATCACCTTCATTAATGTAACAGAACAGTGTGATATAGTTTACTTTATCTAATTGTTGTAATGTATATTAGATGCTATCTTTTTAAAAACCACCCACCCTGGTGACAGACTATGAGTAATATCGGGCATCACTACTTTGCTATATATGACATAATAAAATGATTGAATGTATTATTCTTGTATGTCTGCTAGCCCTGTATGCTTTGACTCCTTGCTTGATTTTACATGATTTTCATACTGAAGCCTTTACAGCAGGGGTCATCAACTATATTTGTCAGAGGGCCAGAGTTTTACCAGACAGTCTCCTTGGGGGCCGGACAACCA
>JAODKN010000002.1:9093482-9113402 GCA_026774425.1 Petrocephalus zakoni
AGCACAGAAAAATTGTCTGATGTTCTGAGACCTTACAGTGCCAACGGAGATATATGAAAAAGCCATTACTCCAGTGTAAAAACCATTCCAGTATGAATAATGTGCACCCAGTCAAGGGAGTCACCTTGTGTTTGTGCTGCATATCAATCATTGAATTTATCATACTAATTATACAGTCCCATAAAAGTCCTAAGTCTTATTCTCATTATTGTTGGATAAAATATATTGACAAATGTACCCACATCATCATTGCTCATATGCTGATGATGTGACCTGAACATTTCACTGGGGCCCTGTCTTAAAACACCCTGAGACCTCTTTATACTTCGCTGACACACACCATTGCGTCAGTCCGTCACCATGGCGCTTATTAAATTCCATTACTCATTTTGTTATTAATTTCCTCTCATCCTGTTACCACTTCACTGATGGAGCTGTCTCTTCTAATGAAGTGATTGCAGTCTGCGGTTAAAGAAAAAAGGTAGCACTTTACTTGTGGGGGCACAAATAACGTAGTATTATACTCTTACTTATGCATTAATGAGCCCCCAACTAAGCCTTAGTTACACACTGATTTGATGTCCGCTCATCATTAATGAATCATGATGCATCTTTTGTCTCAAGCAGTTGCAATATTTGTTACTATATCTGTTAATTCTGTAAACCTTTGTGAACTACTGACTGAACTACTGAAGGAACAAGTCATGAATAACACAACTGAAATTCAACATTAGTGAATGGTGATGCATCTTTTATCACAAGTAGCTGCGATATTTGTTCATGATTTGTACATCAGTAGTAAGTGAGTTAGTATTTGTGCACTATCATGTACAGTATTACCAGAATAGTAACTATACTTAAATGTCTGAGTTTTTGGTTTTAAGTATCTCGCCATGTTCGTTGCCCTGGGATTAGAACCTATGCCCAGTAGGTAGAAAGTGGCCTTGAGAGGCTTCATAACGCTGTTCCATCTTCCTCCACACCTGACCTCAGGGCCCTTTTTACCTGCCTCACTTTCTTCCCCTGTAGTCAGTATATTTCACATGTCAAGACGTGCACTTGTACCTGGGCATTCACTGGAAGCCCAGCCTATAGCTGCACTTTATCCTAGCTGACTCCTTGGTAGCATGCATGTTGTAATATACTATTTGCCTCACTGGTATGCCGCTTTGGACAAAAGTGTCTGCTAAATGTGTAAAATGTAAATGAAGATATATATTTTTTGCGATTTTCAAGGTAGTATTAAAGTGGATAAATTATATAACTGCTTCAAGTTTTATTCTTGTGCTTATTTGTAGGCCTTTGCCTGTATTTATACACTGATGCCGATCTTTAGGAATCTTTAGACACCTGGTCTGTATCTTAGTTAAATATCCAGCTGGAAATGTGTGATTGTCAGTATTTCCTCTCCACTTGAAATTTAGTCACTCAAAATTTGGTCTATCACGACATTCTGAGTCACTAGATCAGGGGGCCAGGGTCTGTCATTTCCTAAATGGTAAAATCATAACATAAATCAAACGAAGGTCGCATGATTTTAAACACCTCCCAAGCGATGCTGCAGTTCTCCACAGAGGGTTAGTGTGTGGGGGTGTACGTACCTGTGCGTGCATACGTGTACGTGTACGTGTACGTACGCGTGCTGGTGAGCGGCACTCACATGCCAGATGACGATGAAGATGAGAGCGGCGCAGAGCACCAGTGTCAACATGTAGCAGAAAGCGGCGAAGGTGAACGCCATGGCAACGCGCGGCCGCTTCCCCGGCAGCCGCTGCCGCCGTCGGCCCCCCGCAGCGCCCTTCTCTCTCTGTCACTCGTCGTCTTGCAGAAGGACAAGGAGGAGATGGAGAGCAGTCAGGGCTTCTCGTCCCTTCGCATGCGTCTGCGTCTCCGTCTCGGCGGCTGACTGTCGCTCGCTTATATCAGGACGCGCTTCTTACACGCCCAGCGTCGCCTTTCCGCTCTTAACTTTCTCTATGCACAGTCGCTTCCTCTCACTCTGCGCTAACCCCCGCTGCTTATCATTTCGTCAAGTGGCGTTTCCCCCCCTCATCAAAACAGCTAAATAAGAATGAGAGGCAGAACTGATTTTTGGCATACAATTATGGGCTTAAAGAACAATATGCTAAATAAAGACAGCAGAAACTTTGTAGCCTGTCAGAACATGGGTTATCACTAAAAGTAAAAAAAAAAAATCGGAGAAATGATTGCTAAACAATGGCGCTGCATCATTACAGCACAGATCCATAAGGAAAATCAATAGTAATCACATGAGTAATATTCATTCATAATTACTTTAGACAAGTCACGGGTTGAAATCACTTTTTCATTATTCTGCCAGTTTAAAGATTTTTCACTAGTGTTGTACATAGCTGCAGATGTTTATAATATACAATAATAATGATGATGATTATACAGCTATACTAATGCTTTACAACGTCAAGCAACTTCTGGGCTAACGCCTACATTGTTTCACAGCTCTACATGAGACGGCACTAACAATATATGGTTATTGTACACTACTACAGAATTAATGTCAATATAAATGCACCTGTATTTTTGCCAGGCTAAGCCAGTCAGCAGCTTTACACTCTCGTCAAATAACATTTAACACCATCCAGAACACTTCTCCTCTCCTTCATCCCTCTCACTCCCTCCCTCTCTCCCTCTAGCATTCGCTTCCATCCACCGCCTGATCTGTAAGCGATGGATGCTGACACACGGCAGAGACCATATGCTATGGAGGAAAATTAATTCTCGTTTCTGTTCTGGTTGCGTCTTCCCGACAGATAAATGAAACCCTATGTCTCTCTCTTTCAAAAATGGCATCTGAAAATAAGCACAGTTGAGGAGCTCCCTTTCTGTCCTCCTGATTCCTTATCCTACTTCAAACTTCTCTCCATCATGCTGTGGTCTCTCCTTCCTCAGAAAACTGCAGTTTGATAAGACAGACCTAGAAATGTCCTCCTCCCCCTCTGTCTCCGTCCGTCTCCGTCTCTGGCTGTGGCCTCAGATGTCCCTCTCGTCCTCCAAGTAGTGTCCAGGCACATTCAACAGTCTGCCTTTCTGACACATCCCTTCCTTCTTCTGTCCGCTGGCTGTATTCCGGCGTTCTCCCGAGGGGGGTGGGGGTGGCACCTGGGATCTCCGAGGCTGGTCTCCCTTTTCACTTGGACTTCCTCACTAGTCTCCCTGCCCACTACCTCTCATCATGCTGTCACTCTCTCAGTCCCCCTCTGCTGCTATTCCACCGTCTTTTGAAGGCAGATGAAAGGGTACTGGAATGACTTCTCTCCCTCCCTCTCTTTCTCTCTCTCTCTTCCTCTGTCTCTCTCCCTCCCTCTCTCTCTCTCTCTCTCTGTCTGTCTCTCTCCCTATCTCTCCCTCTGTCTCTCTCCCTATCTCTCTCTGTCTCTCTCCCAATCTCTCTCTCCCTCCCTCTCCCTATTTCTCTCTCTCCGTCTGTCTCTCTCCCTATCTCTCCCTCTGTCTCTCTCCCTATCGCTCTTTCCCTGTCCCCCCCCCATGTGCGTGTGTGCGAGAGTCTCCCCCTCACTCACATCAGCCCCTAACCTCCCTTCTCTCCTCGTGTAGTATTCTGTTCACCATCTTGTTTTGAGTCTGTCCTCTTCGTCTTGTCATAACTTCTCCCTTCGCCTCTAAAACTCGCTGCCTCGCTGTCTCATTATTGCCCCGATTCCCTCTGTCTTTAGCGGCTGGCCGGGCCGCCCCCCCTCTTCGTTAATTCCCTATTTTCCTTTTTGTTTATTGCTCCTTTTTTCTCTGCTGACAAGCTCCAACACTTTCGCCCAAAATGAAGAATAAATACAGGGCACGTCAGAAGTTGAAGTGTGGAATTAAAATGGGTGTTTTGAGGATCTGACAGCCTTCATTCACTCCCGCTGTTCCTCCCTGCCTGCCAGGCTCTTCAGAGGAGCGGTTTACCAGACTCCCCACAGATGGTTCACGTTCCTTGTTGCACGTAGGGTGTCATTCATCCAGTCGCTTGCCCCTGTATCATGGTGCAGTTAATACCGAAAGGGAAACTTTGTCCATTTTCCATGGCTAATTACATTGTAGGCATGCGAGAAGTGCAGGATCGGAGGCGTCAAGGAGCACCTGAACACGTGGGGTTCCGAGGTGCCCTTTCATTCAAACTGCAGATTATATCTAACAGTAACCCAGACTGCATCAGGAAACCAATATGTCTGGGGGAGACACACATACCTGCAATAGAAACAGCATTCAAAGGCCAAGACTGACCCAGCAATGGCCAGGTAGCTGGGCCATGATGCTGCCTTGAAATGAAACTTCAAATCTAATAAAAGCAGCAAAAAAGGCTCTACATTCACATTTAATTTCGTTACATATTACTGAGGTATTATCACAATGACGAGCAACCTTAAACACCTAGATCTCCTTCTGGGTTCAATTTATGAGTGAGCAGGCCTGAAAGGGGCTTAACTTGATTAATAGGAGCGTATATCTACAGCCGCACGCTTACACACACAAACACGGTTTATTTATATTGGCACAATGAAAATGACACTCCTCCTGAATGTCATTGGAAACCGGACCCCACAAGCACCCCAAGCCCTTCCACGCATTACAACTCCTCATTGATACCACGGGTTATCTTTACTTCTTAATTAAGTCAGCGTGTACCTTTTCGCAGTCAGGCCAACAGTAATGACCTTTAAAATGAAAATCCTGTGAAGGGGAATGAATGCAGTTTTTAAAAGCATCACATCAGCAGGGACTGCTTTGATGGTGCCCAGGAGAACAGCTGAAGGTCATTAAGAGGGAGATAGTAACGGGAATTTTGTGAAACATGGCGTCACCGCGCACCCAGAACGCATGTAATTGCTGTTATTTAGAACACAATAAGGGACACGTATGTGGCTGCGTGTTTGACCAGCATTCATAGCTGCAGAGTGCCCCCTGGTGGACATCAGCCTCCTCCGTCTTTGTAGCTGCATTGAGTAAATGTATTATTTGATTTAATAGCAGCATGTCACCGCTATCTCTTTGAAACATGAGCTCCTGGTATAGCACTGGCAGAATGGACTTCCCATTAGACTTCAAAACTGGGCTGGGGCATTAGGCCCAGAATAATTGGCAGAGAGGAAGTACCGTCACTGTGGATGGATGGTAGAGGAAAGTAGAACCAGGGTGTTTTCTGTGGCATCTTGCAGGACTAGATCTGCTAGCTGATGTCACTGAATGTGACCTCTGACACCTGAAAGCAGTCACTGTCAAAGCATGGTAACAGCGGCCATCAATAAGCTAGACAAAGTCAACTCTATTAATACTTGAATATCAATTTAATAAAACATAGACGAGGAGGAATATTAGCTCTGGCTTGAAAGGCCCTAACAGGCAGGTTGCTCTTATATATCATGAGTTCTTATTCATGTATTTAATACAAATTTCAAATTGGTTACACGTATATATGGATTATATTCAGTTGAGAACACATAAAATATGTCTAAAAAGAATGAAAGCCCTTATACCATTGTATAAGGTCTGAGATAATGCTTTATAGAAGAACAAATATTTGAATTAAAATGAGAATGAGGATTTAAGGATATGATTATCTGTTGGCTCTTAGCATTGTCCAGAATGCCTGCCACAGTATTTTTGCCAAATAAATACTCAGCAGTCAGGAAAAAGGCAAGAGAGCAAGAGAACTGAGTAGAATCCCAGAGAGCATCGTGTTTTCTTCACCTAACCGAGATCATCACTCTGCTGAGATCTCCTCTGAGCCAGAAGGTAGTGTCAGCATCGGTGGCCCTGAGGCAGCCGCACCACACCCAGTCTGCACTACTGGACTCTGCTCACTGGCACCAGCAGCCCTCCCCACCCACTAAGATTAGATAATAAGTTTATTAAACAGATTTTGCAAAAGAGTCCCGAAAAACACAAAATGTCTTTCATTTCTAAGGATGGAGAAGGCAGCCCTATAAGAGCAAACCAGGCACGGAGACCTGGAGCAGCACCAAAATGCAGGGTCAGTTCCACTTCTCAGTTCTGAAAAGGATCAGTACTACTGCAGTTTACAAGAAAGGAGAAATTCAGACAGGAACAAGCACCTTTGGAATTACTAACAGAGATTTCTGCCCCGTATCTCATTGGGGGCCAATAAACCAGGATTGCCAGCATTCAGAACAAGTGAAATTTGCATACCGTTAATTAACAGGAACTGGAACAACTGAATTTTTGCTGAGTCCGTCGGAAAGGTCTGCCTTTAGTCCCCGTTTTGTTTAAAATCAAAATAAGCAGGGCTGGCAAGCAGGCGTTTAATCAGAACCCTGCGAATCCTCACAGCTATTTACAAAGCGAAATTAAACAAAGCAGCACACGACTTTTAAATGGAGTAAATATCCATGGAAAGGTAGAGTTTGAAAGAGAAAAAGATGGGGTGAAGGTAAACACTGAGGGTGCTGACGAGTGTGTGGAGAGAGATGGTGGTGGGAGACGCTTTTGTTATTGCAATAACTGTGTGATTCCAATTAATATCCACTTAATGTCCCTGAAAAATGGTTGAATATAAACTGTACTTATAATTGGTCAGAATTTTTCACTGAATTTAACCAACTTTAACTGGGGGAGTAAATTGTTAACATCTTATGGAGATAAAACATTGTCTTTTATAAAGTACATGAAGCTACATGCAAACACCCAGTCAATAACGTTATACTACACTCCATTCTACACCGAATGTAAACGGATGGGTTTAAATAACTTATGCCATATATTGTAAAAGGTAAAAGTTTCATATCAGCAGTTGTCCTTTAGCCTTTCCCAGTCCATGCCTATTTGCTTAAAGTGCTTTCTTTCTAACCTGCTGTAACTGACTTTGCTGTGTGCTTTTCCTACTTTGATATTTTGATAAGTGTCCTAATCTTCTCTCAATAAGAAGACCAAAGTCTACACCTTAATAAAAACCATTTGGCAGCTAACATCATTGGTTGGGGCATGTGTCAGCTTTGGGATTCTGACTACGGTATTCGTGGTCTTTGGTGCTGCCATCTAGTGGCCACATCTTCCACGGCAAGACATCGGCATGCTTGTGATAGACGGATCAGCAATAACGTTAAAACACTGACAGCTGTAGTGAATAACACTGTTTCTCGGTACAGTGGTACCTGTCAAGGGTGCCACTGTATATTAATCAAATAAACAATCTGTTCTTCAAGCTGATGTGATGGGATCAGGAAAAACAGGCAAATGTAAGGATCTGAGCGACTTTGCCAAGGGTCACATTGTGATGGTTAGACGACTGGGTCATAGCTCAAAAACGACAGGTCTTGGGCATATTCCCAGAATGCAGTGGTCAGCACCGACCAAAAGTGGTCCCAAGGCCTGTGGGGTGCAAAGGCTACAGTCCTTCTGGCCAAATCCCACAGCTACTGTAGCAAAAACTGCTGAAAAAAATGATGCTGGCTATGATAGAAAGGGGTCGGGTGCATAGCAACCTGCTGCATATGGGGCCGTGTGGCTGCAGACCAGTCAGAGTGCCCACGCTGACCCCTGCCTACTGCCAAAAGTGCCTACAATGGGCAGATGAGCATCAGAACTGGACCATGGAGCAATGGGAGAAGGTGGCCTGGTCTGATGAGTCACATTTTCTGTTACATCATGTGGACAGTCAGGTGCATGTGTGACTTTTACCTGGCTGAGATGGCACCTGCATGCACTATGGGAAGAAGGCAAGCTGGCAGAGGCAAAGTGATGCCCTGTACAATGTTCTGCAGGGAAACCTCGGGTCCTGGCATTGTTATGGCTGACGCTGAATGACCTTGTTCCAGATTAATAGCAGATTTATTGATCCCATTATTCTATATGTACTACCTGGTATTTCTCTTTTTCTCATTAGTACGTCTTAGTACTTAGTACAACTAATACTTCATAATAAAGTATTAAAAAGTAATAATGAGATGATTGTAAAACAGTCATCAACTGCCATCTTGTCAATTGAGTCTTTATAGATCTTAAAATTTTTATAGTCAGTGATTACCCCCATGCTTCACTGTGGGATTATTTTTGTTATCTAGTCACTACAAGCACCTGTGGCACAGAATGATGTTGGACAATAAAAAGGCAACATTCCAATATTACAAGAACACTGCAGGATCAACACAGAAACTGATTTTCAAACTTTGGAACCACACACTACATAAACACTCTTACTTGACGTTACGGTGTGTTGAAGGCCATTGACTACAAATGGAGTCTTAGTTACTTGATTGAAGAAATACTTCCTGTGCTAACGTGGTGGTGTTTAATGCTTGTTAGATCACTGCTGTAGCTGTGATGGCCGGGGCCTATACGTGCTGGACATTGGCCCAGGGAACGGGCCCCTGGCTGGTTAAATATTGACAGGCAGTGTAATGATTAACCCATCTCCTTCCCAGGTGCTTTTAAAGCAGCCACACTTTCGGGGCAGAGCAGTGCTGATGGAGGCAGCCTGGGCCTCGTCCGCGGCCTGCCGGACCGCCGTCTGTCCTCTTTCCCTGCTGATCGCTCACTCTTTTCATTCTTTAGCCCCCCATCCGCCACTTTTCCTCCCGTTTATGCTCCCTCGCTCGCATCCTCTCGGCCAGAACGCCGCGACATTCCCCCCCCAGCGTGGGTGAGTACGGTCCCGTGTGTTTGTGCGTGTGCCGGCATGCCTCTGTCTGACGTCGCTCCACTTCACCTCTTTAATAGAAACAGAAGCGCTGGGTGTTCCGACATGTACTGCGGGAGCCTGAGAACATGAAGGAGGCGCACTGGAAGTGTCCTGAACCCTGAGGAGGGACGGGCACACCCAGCGGCCCAGACACGCGCATGTTCCTGATTGACGCGCTAAGCCGATTAAATCCTCACTGAGTGACTGGGGCTTTATAGACAAAATCGCATGACTGCAATGGTGCACTCTGTAAAAGGCGAGCAGTAGAATGAAGTCACACTGTGTCGTGTCCCGTCTCCTCGCACCGGTCCGGCGGCCGTGTTCTTGCGCCGCGCGCCGTCACCCTGACAGCTTGTTAATCATTCCTAAGCCAAGTCAGTCCCAGAGCCCAAGAAGTGTGCTCTTAGTCATTAACACCAGGGTGATGTAATGACGGGAATACCGAAAAGGCCAGTTCCAGTGCATTCTACGTTAATGGCTTTCCTGCTGAAATGTACATTTACATGCGTCTGTCTGGGCGTGCTGCCACCTGGTGGCAGACAAAGGACTTCCTTCGGATCCTCTAGCTAGAACTTGAAGAAACTTAAAAACAGGGAAACGGCCGAAGTATGAGGAGCAACTTATCCCAGAAGAATGAAGATGTATCCATAAAAGCCACATTATTCTGCATTTTGAAACCGACCTCCAGTAACATAGCGGCAGTTAGCATATATGTCATTATTATTCCGGTATATAGAACTATGTATTCTTTTGTTATTAATGCTTCATAAAATACACAAGAATTAGTAGAACGGCTGAAGATCAATAAAATCTTGTTAGAGTTGAAAAGCAGTACTGACATTAATGAAGAATGAGGCAGGAATGACATACTCACCTTTGTACTCACCTTTTCATTGTTTTATTGTTTTATTTTTCTGCAGATAGGAATGGGTGTAAGGTCCACCAGCTATTTGGACACAAATCCACTCAGGGAGTGTAAGCAAGGACCAGCAGAGATTTGGGGGGGGGGGGGGGTGGAGGCACCTGCCTGCCTGCCACCGCAATGCCGCGGCTTCCACGGCGGCCATAAAATCATGTGTTTTCAGCAGAAGCTGGATTTTAGTGACACTCATGGAGGAAGTTTCAGACGGGGGAGTGTCTGTAGGCAAACAAAAAAAATAAAACGGGTCAAAGTCACTCCTCGCTCTGCTGGTGTATTGTTATAGATGTATGTTGTTCTGAATCCTTACTTTCTGGGATTCCTGCTTGCGTTTGCAGATGCTGAGAATGCCGTGATACACCCTCTCTTCCATCCCATTCCATTCACCTGTTAAATGCATTTATATTCTTCGTCCGTTCGTCTCTATGTAAATTCCGCAGTATGTCACAACAACCAGGAATGTCTGTATTGTTTTACACCCATACTGATGGGCTAATTCACCGGGAACCAGAAAAACATGGGAGTGGAACATGTTATATTCTTAAAGCAACGTGATGTAAAAGGCCTCGGTCAAAGCGTGTGAGGACACTGGCATGGCTATTACATGCTGGGATCCACGTGTCAAGATGGAACTCAGGAGCTGGTGCTTGCTGCCTGTAACAGCAACTCCATGTGGAAGGGCTCTGAATTCCAGTGGAGCCGCTGTTATTTGCAGAGGGACACCGACTAGAAACATGACAGCGGGACCCTAATATAAGGACATTGTAGCCTGTGAGAACAACCAGCCAGCACTTGTACCGCAGAGCCGGCGAGCCGGTCTATGACCTATGAATTGACAGCCAGTGATTGGCTTTGGCCTGCCTGTCAGTTCTGTAGGCCAATGACCTGTTTGTTCCACCTACCTGTGTGTGGAATTAGAAGAAATTAATAAGGAACGCTGGAATTAATGAAGGATGCAGAGTGCCACTCTTTATGATTTATTATAAAACTATTAATTGCACCATACTATTTATCAATAAAATTTGACTACATATTCAACCTCATTCCCTGTGAATCTGACTGTGTTTTTCTTTATTATGCAATCGCTCCCTGAAATGCAAAGAAAACTTTACCAAAAGAAAAATAAAAATTAAATTACATATGCTCACCATAAGATGTCAGTGTTGAACACAGCGTCATAGTTATATACGGAGTAATTTCTCCCCTTCAAAGAAAAACCCGCTTTCACTTTCAGAAACCAGAAGTGAGCAGGGTTTCGGGAAGACTATGGGGGTCTGGATAATCCCCTACTTTCCCCTCGGACGTTTCTCCTCTTTCACTTTCCTGTCTATCGGAGAGCACGTGCTCCCGGCTTTCAGTCGCTTCTCCTTGCGACTCGTGGCGACGAAGGAGAGTCCTTCTCTGAAATGTCAAAACGTTCTTCTAGTATAAACTAGCATAGTCATGCTCATCTGGTATAACCTGGGTAGAATCCATAATGCCGCAATAAAAAAGTTAGTTATGTACAGATAAGGCACAATTATAATTAATAACTGTTAGAACCCCCTTTGGCCCCTTAGTTTATATCACTTAAGCCCGGCCCATCCTACGCAACGCGGCACCCTATACCACCTACGCATTGTGCTTTGCACATATTGACTACCTGTTCCGTATTTTGTACGTACCGGTTCGCTTGTGTCGTGCTTTGCACCCCTCGGGCCGCTAATCCCATCTCGTTGTGCTGTCGTGAACACTGAAAATAAAGACTTGAATCTTGAACCATTAGCCACAAAATTACCTACCTATATCTTGATAAAAATTATATAAAGACAGTTCTGTAACTGTTAAAGATTAAATGATTCTTTCTGAGAGGAAGGCCGCTTATAAGTAGGGCTACATCTAATAATTAAAACACGGCCAGGGTCCAGATTTTAATGAACTGTATAACATGCACACCATCTGGATTAATATGCCCCATTACTGTGGAATCTATATGCATGTATGTATGCGTGTGGACAGGTCTTGCTATACTTGTGAGCTCCAAAGCACCTTACTAATATAGCAAATCCTCAAAAAACATGACTAATTAGGTCATTTTTTTCTATTCTATTCTATATTTCTGATCTATGAATGCAATCAAAAAAGGTAAAAATGCCCAAAGTCTTCTATTTTATTCATTTACTTTACGTATGGTTAAGGTTTTGGCTGGGTAGGGGTTAAGGGTGTTGTGATTGGGATTAGGGTTTTACCCATAAAAATAAATGGATGGTCCTCACTATGATAGGAATATAAAATGTGTGAGTGCATGTGTGTGTGTGTGGGCATATATACATTACATTGTGGGGACCAAATGTAAAAACCTGTAATAAAAACCTGTTACTTTGACCTTGTGGGCACAACGGAAAATTCAAAAACTAATCCATAAAACTAAAATGCCAAAAATCTTGCATTTTGTTTGGTTACTTAAGGTTAAGATTGGTTAGGGGTTAAGGATGTCATAGTTAGGATTACAGTTATGCCCATAGAAATTAATGGACGGTTCCCACGAAGATGAATATAAAGAGTGTGTGTGGCATAATGGTCTGTTTTGGGTGGTTGGAAGATGGATGGAGTTAATTATATATTTCAAATCTGTGGAACATCTCATTTTAAAAAATACAGTCTTTGCACACTACAATTGCACCCTACACTGACAATGTGGTGACAAGAGCAGGCCTGGACTTTCCCCCTGCCAATCTGTGTGCATGTAGCCTGCCTCTAACCCTAACCCTGCCACTCTGTGTGCATGTAGCCTGCCCCTAACCCTGCCAATCTGTGTGCATGTAGCCTGCCTCTAACCCTAACCCTGCCAGTCTGTGTGCATGTAGCCTGCCTCTAACCCTAACCCTGCCACTCCGTGTGCATGGAGCCTGCCTCTAACCCTAACCCTGCCACTCCGTGTGCATGGAGCCTGCCTCTAACCCTAACCCTGCCACTCTGTGTGCATGTAGCCTGCCCCTAACCCTGTCACTCTGTGTGCATGTAGCCTGCCCCTAACCCTAACCCTGCCACTCTGTGTGCATGTAGCCTGCCCATGTGAGACTACAGGAAGGCAGACTGAGGTAGGCCAGAGTCATCAACAATGACTACAGCTCTGGGTGTGCTTTTCTAAAGACTCGGGTAAGGGTTCCCTCTTTAGTGAAAACTTTACGCATATATCGCCAGGACCTCTCATAATAAAGTAAACTCTATGAAGAGAATTTGCAGATTCTTCTGCAGAAATGCTCAATGTTCCATTCGTTTTTATTTATTTATTTTTTTACCAAAATGATTTCATAAGTGACTAAGTGGAATAAGTAATTCACGGGAAGGTAGAGACTGGAAGTGACATTCAAGCACTTTTGTTATCTGAGAAACTGCACACCGGCTTCTGTCATGTCAAACATGTATGGTATTTTCAGGGGAAAAAAAAACCCTACTGTATACACTAACTATAAAAGTACTATCCAATTAAATGTAACCATATCTAAATCAGCTCAGAGAGTTAAAACTTTTAAATTTGAAAAAAAAGACAACATTTAAATGTTGAGGAGGCACGCTTGTGATATTCTGTGATCTAATAAATTAAGTTTCAAAAGAAGCAAAACTGAGATCATATTCTGGAAAAAAACGGCATGTGTTGTAACACTAATCCTGTCCTCCTGCAATTAGGCATGCACAAGTGTCCTGTGCCGCCCGTACCGGATAAGCAGACGGAGAATACATAGGCCTAACTGAAACTTGCGTTGCACACTTTGCGTGACGTCACGATCCCGAGCTCTATATAACAATGAAAAGGAAATGGTATAGGTATAAAACACAAGAGGCGATTTCCTGTGAATGACGGACAATTATTTTCTAACTGCTGGAAAACAAGACTAAGTCTTAGGCTTCTTTTTCAGAAGAAAACGAGCAAATCGCCAGTTTTTAAAGAGGCCGTTAGTTGTAAAAGTGGGTTCCTGGGGGGACTTTTATTCTGAAGCGGCGCGGTGTTTCCCCGATTGCGTAGCAGGGTGGGGGCCCGCGGTCGAGCCACACTGGGCTGGGCGGGCGTCGCTGTATCACGGCGGAGCGGCTCGATCGCACGGGCGCGTTTTGGCTCGCAGTTCGGCGCGGACGTGTCGCACACCGGCGTAACCCACGCGGCACCGGCAGGGACGTTAGACGCGGAGCGCGGTAACGGACGAGCGCGCGCCGACGTGTTCACGCGACCGGGGCCGGTTGGGCGCTCGCGGCTTGGGGCACGCGCGCGCGCCACCTCACCGACTTCAGCCGTTCTCATTCTGCTTCTTTGAGCCGCTTACTTTCCGTTTTATTATTATTATTACTACTTTTATTATAATTTCCCAAAGTCAAGCTCGGGCACCATGTTCAGCTGGTCCAAAAATGAGGGGAAGAAGAAGGACCCCGAGCTTTTCCAGACGGTGTCGGACGGGCTGAAGCGGCTTTACCGGACCAAGCTATTCCCGTTAGAGGACACCTACCGCTTCCATGACTTCCACTCGCCGGCGCTGGAGGACGCCGACTTCGACAACAAGCCGATGGTGCTCCTGGTGGGCCAGTACTCCACCGGGAAGACCACGTTTATCCGGCACCTCATGGAGCAGGACTTCCCCGGCATGCGAATAGGCCCGGAGCCCACCACGGACTCCTTCATCGCCGTCATGCACGGCGACCAGGAGGGGGTCATTCCCGGCAACGCGCTGGTGGTCGACCCCAAGAAACCCTTCCGCAAACTCAACGCTTTTGGCAACGCCTTCCTTAACAGGTGACCTCCAGTCCGCTTTCAGTGTTTTCTTTTAAAAATATGTTTGTCAGGGCTGCCATAATCCACCCCCAACACATATCCCTAATTATAAAATGAGATTTTCTGAAAAAGAAACTGGGACCGGTCTTTTTACCCGCAAGGAGCTGATCAGCTATCCCATAATAGTCATCGTGCCTAGTGTTCTGCTCCGGAGTAATGCAGACGTGTACCTCTGTTTTAGATTACGTGCTCCTACAAACCAACACCCTTAAACTGCTTATGCGCAGAGACGCATCCGTCTTCGCCGTTTATTGATCCAGATGCAGCTTTTAATGTACCGTGGGCTTTGAATGACTCTGCGATCCACTCACCTATTTAATAGTCACCATTAGAGCCCCCGAGGTCACTTTGCTATAGGTGATATTCTTGGAAGTGTGTGTCTGAAAGAATGGTGCAGTGTGTTAAGGCTCTTGGTCTTTTTTTTTTCTTCTGGTCCTGAATTTCAGTGTAAAGGCTGGACAGAAAGGAATTCATATTACTGAGAGAATTTCCTGTTTAGACTAACGAAATGGCTTTGATTTCACAGGGATTACCAGCCACAGAATGAGATTTGCCCTGTTGCTACTGTTGTTTTAGAATTGGTGTCTGAAAACGTATTTGGGATTTGAAACTGAAAGTCATCCAGCAGTTTTGTTTGGTGGTTGATGTTTGCTGCTGCAGGGTGACCCGAGGGCTTGCTTGCACCTCAGAGACTTTGTGGACTCAGTTTCCGATGATGTGCAGCTAGTTTTGGGCTTTCTGTACTGTAAGGCACCGACTGATGTTTCATAGAGCTGATGCTAGTCTCAGCTGTTTATTTTGTGCTTTTCATCATTACAAGTCACTACAAGTGTGATTTGCTGTATGTTTTATCCAGTACTTTAGGAGTAATTATTTTATAACCTTTCAGCATTGCAGTGGTGATGTGATTATCTTGAAATGGGATACTTAAAGTATGATCAGAGTATTTAGAATTAGTAACTGGCTAAAAAATATTGACGATTTGTAGATTCTGTCTTTAACAAATGTCGAATGCTGTTTGAAGCTGCCTGATTAGGGTTTTTTTTTATCTAAAAAAAACTTTAAGCTGTAGTTCTTTTTGCTAGAATATCTACAAAAGCTTTTTTATTTGGTATAGAGGGAGCATTGTATTTGAAACAAATGGAGTAATTGAAAAAACACTGGAGGAAGAGCAGTGAAACTGCTTGGAGGACGACGGGACTGTCTGTCTGTCCTACCCACCAAGATGTTTTTTTTTTTTCCCAGGAATGACCTGTGTCTCTGAGCAGAGTGCCACGCCTACTGTTTTAAGGGGCCTGGTTACGTTAAAAGGAAGAATGTGTTTTACTGTTCCGACATCCTGGCTTTGTGGCCTTGAAGTTCTATGAATGAAGGTCTTTGGTTGACGCTGCGCCCTGCAGAGACTGGGCTGTGGGGAACCACGGGAGACTGCTTACATGCTGTTTACAGTAAGCTGAGAGGCCATTTATCGTAAGAGTAGGTCACAAGTGATGTCCCCTCCATTGCAAAACAAAGTCATGAGGAGTATGTTTTAACAAACACTACCGCCAGTAAAATCGAAAGACAACTGTAGGGGTATCCATTCATACCCGCTGCAGACTGGGCGCCATTGTGCCAGCCTTCAATTCATTCAGCAATTTCATTGTTTGGCTGCGCAGTAACATTCCCCGTGTTCTTTGCTGGTAAAAATCTGCTCTGCTGAAAATTATTGAAATCTTAATCGGTGAAGTTAAAGATGAGATGGTGGGATCAAATAACCTGTATGCCAATTGGGCCTGAAGGTTATGCCTATTGTGTGTGAACTTTATATATGATATTAGAGTGATATTATCAGACATTATTACACGTGCCTGGAATTTCTATAATCTAACTGGTCAAGAGATTTTGGTGGACATTCCTTCCATTTTGGTCATGTGGAAATGACTAAATAGTGAATGATACATCTCTGTGAGTAAGTATAGGCTGTGGATCTTTACATGTAAACTCATCCTTGCTTCCAAAACACTAAAAATGAATAATTTTAAACTTTGATGATTTCTGGCTATATAAAGTGTTTTTTGGCAAGCAATTTCTACTACTCACTATCTGGGCAGACTTTGATATTTATGGTGTCCCTTTTGAGGACAGATGTTGCTGTTAGGTGACTCATGTGATGCTGCGAAGTCACACCCAAGTGGTAATCTCTGACCTGCCGTAATGGGACAGGAGCTTGCAAACTAGGGCCCAATCTCATCAAGGACATTTTCACAGATCCTGATCAGCATGGCCTTATGATGGTTATGGGTAAATCTAAGCTGACTTGGTAAATTACAAAAAAGCCTTGGTAGAAGTTTTTGTGACTTTTTTTCTTTAATGAATAGCAGTTCACGGTCTTGGAGTTTATTTGAAAAGGCAATGTACAGTGTTACCCAAAAGCTAGTGTGCCTGAGTCATGTGACTTTTTACTGAGACTAACCTGGGGTGGGAACCAAGCTCTAAAGGGCTGAGTCTGTAAGTATGTGGCATTGCACTGTGTTGAGTATAATTGCTCGGGAAATGAGTCAGCAGGTCAGAAGTTCCAGTAAAACTCAAGGTGGAAATAATATGGATATCCTGATACGCATACACGCACAGACACAGACATACACACACTCCATGTATTCATATTTCTGTGGGAACTCCATTCATTTCTGTGGACATAATTCTAATCTTAACTATGATTTACCCTAACCTTTACCCAACCCTAAAGTTAACCATGAGTAATCAGACAAAATACAAGACTTGTACCTATTTTGTTTTTTTGACTTCATTTATAGATTTTTATAAAATTGAGACTTATATTATGGGGACTATTATGGGGAAACTGTCCCCACAAGTTAAAAAGTAACAGGTTTTAATTTAAATACATTCTCGCATTTACTTGTGTGATGTTTGCTTTCTCAGTTCCCTCCTCTGCCCTTTCTCAAGCTGCTGCTGGCTTTGTGAACATCTGAAGTTTATCTGGCATCGAGCTAGAAAGTGAAATTTGCTCTAAAAATCTAAAATTACACAATACCCAAGTTCCCCCACAAGTTTCAGTTTAGCTAGGTGAAGTTAAACTGCCCCCCTGGCAGTTGAACTGTGCTTTGTGCTGGTCGGCTAGTGGTCTATGTGGCCTCCCTCAGGGATGCGCGAGCTTCCTGGCAGCTCGTCTGCAGTCACGATACTAGCTGCTGTTAGCAGTTCCCCTGGAGGAACCAGATGGAAAAAATAGCAGGGGCCTAGTGTCCTGTGGAAGGCCAGGGAGAACTAGTAGGAGAATGGAGAAATGGAATGAGTGTGGGGGAGGAGTATGTGGGGCTTTTAAAGGGGAGGGGGCAGCCGTTCTCCATTTAATGGTGACAAACATAAGGCTTTGAAAAAGAGAAGGAGGGGTGAAATTCTAGAGGAGGACCTGGAGGGGCCCAGGGTGCTAGAGTCCTGTAGATAACTAAAGAGGGGAAGGCAGAAATATCTGCCAGCAGAAAGATTTAGTTTCAGAAGAACAAAACCAATTCAGGAGGATGAGATCCTTGCGTTATGAGTATTCTAAATGCCTTATATGGAAAAATGATCATCACTGCCTAAGGGTTTTCGTTTTGTGATGCAACATCAAATTCTGCTGCTGGTTTTACCATGATTATATCTGGTCATACTGGCTTTGTTTGCTGTATAGACAGCAGAAGTATGACGCTGGAATTAAACGTACTACACAGATGTATTTCACAAAGGTGTCCGGTCCAGAGACAGATAAATATTGTGCTCTTGCTGTCTTTATTCACCTCGCAAAGATGTAAAGGGAAAAAGTCACTCTTTTGTCTCATGGCTTCTCAGTAACAACAAAACGGAAATGTAATATCCATGCTGGATTAACAGGCTTCTGTTGAAGCTACAAGGTTGTTGTCTTCCTCATTTGTTCTCCACCTTCTCGTGAAGAAGAGCTTGATTTGTTTAGGGAGCTGCCTTGAGGTTCAGGTGTTACTGATGAGTCTTGCAGTGCTGGGTGTGTTCGGGAGACTCCACACTACGTTCATACAGACGTCTTTTGTGCGATCGTTTGCTTGTTCTTTGTGCGCCTGTAGAAGTTTTTATTTTCTCGTTTCCTTCTACCTCACTGCTGTTGGGGGCAGTCCAGACTTGTTGTGTAAACATTTGCCTGCATGTGCGAGTCTCTGGATTTAAGTCTGGTGAGGAAGGTTTGGTCATGCCTTGAGAATATTTAAGTATGAGCTTATTTCCTGTAGAATAGGTTGGGGGGTGCAGATTATTTTTTAACACTTTTATTTATAAACATACCATGCTAATCAAGGAATTGCTCCAGTAAAATGACGAACTGTATAACTGGGTCAAATAAATACTCTTCATTGAAGTGTCCACTGGATAGGAAGCTATTAAAGACAATGAAAATGAATTCAAGTGCTTTCTGTGATAAGGGTGTAATCCAGGCCTCTGTCTTCCTTCCTCTTCCAGGTTCATGTGCGCTCAGATGCCAAACCCTGTGCTGGAAAGCATCAGCATCATCGACACGCCAGGCATCCTGTCCGGAGAGAAGCAGAGGATCAGCCGAGGTCTGCCTCAGTAGCTGCCTGCCCCTCCTTCTGTCCTCCCTCCCATCTGTTTTTGTTGCCTGTCTCCTTCCTATATAATGTAGTATTTTTAATTCCCATTTAATTTAAACTAGTAAAATGGATCATGTCAGCACCACACCACAGACGAGAGGAGCGGGTTCCCTTAAGAGCTTTCCTTTTGTTCAAATTGCAAAAAAAAGGCTGCACTGTGCACTTCTCTGCCTTCGCAGTAAAACTCATCACTCTGTGTAGCAGGCAGCTCTGCTTTATGTTTTCGGCTTAAGGGGGCGCCGAATTCCACGTCAGCCCATCTCGGAAATATCAGCATATCTTCTGTTCATCTGCAGGATGGAACTGGATCTCCAGCCAGGAAAAGGAGCCTATCCAGTTAGAAAGATGCAATCGCTACAGTTTGTTAGTGTGCTGCGGGTGTCTGTTTTTAAAGGCCCCACTTCTCTATTTCTGTCTTTGTATAATGAAAAGTTGTGTATGTGTTTTAGGAGGCTGGTGTGAGCGAGGTAGAAAGGACCTCTGTGAGTTAGTCTCCCTCTGCCATTTAAGTTACTCCTATCAGGAAATTCAGAACGGCCAAAAAAATAAGACTATGGGGGTGTTTATACGTATGCCACCCTCGGTAGTAAGGAACACGTGATTTTAGTTAATTAAAATTCAATGATTTTTCACTTTATGTAATGTACCTGTTTTTTGTGCAGATAAGTGTCACTTAGCTTTTGTTATTCTGACACATCAGCTGATGCATTACCTTTGTTTTATTTGTGTTCGCAGTCTTAATCATTTCAAACCAAATTCAGTTTTCCCTGCTGTACCAAAATGAAACTGAACTATGAACCCAAAACCAAAGTTTGTGGGCCCCCCCCCCCCCCGCCGACAGCCAGCGGGGCGCAGCCGGGGAAGGGGCGGCGGGGGGCGAAGGGGGCGGGGCGGGGGGGCGGGGCGG
>JAODKN010000002.1:9115520-9136610 GCA_026774425.1 Petrocephalus zakoni
TTGTCTCGGTTTTTGGGGAGACGGGAGCGCGCATGTCGTCACTTCCGGCCTCTAGGCTCGTAATCTGACTCGGATTCTGACCTCTCGAGGGTAAAGGAACGCACGATATGTCTTCCTCCATCTCCTTTTTGAAAATATATCAATATACCGTGAAATTTTAAGATTATTGCTCTGCTCAAGCCAACAGTCCAATGACTGATACAGTAGTTCAGGGATCAGTCAGTAATTCCAGTGCAGTTTTGTTAGGTACTTTTTTCACATGCTGTTTGTGAGGCTTGTTCATTAATAGTTTGGAAGTACCCCAGAGCTTGGCCTAGGGGCCACAGCTACCTACGGTTCAGTGTAGAAGTACAAGTCAGCCTTATCAGTCACTTAGCCTCTTGCTGACTGTCTCCCACATGGCAAACTGCTGTCAGGCTAGATTTCTCTCACATGGTGGCCAGGTGCCCCACTGTATGCTGGATAGCTGACCTACCCATTGCACTGCTGCATGTGGTGCTGCTGGAGTGAATGGGTGTATTTCTGCTGCCTGTAATCAGTGCAGGCACGATTGTAATGGAGTATCAGCACTGTGTCACGATTTAAGTTGCCGGCATGCGTGTAATTGAATGTACTTTGTACTTGTAGCTATGTACTTGTGGCGCATCAATGCTTTTTTACAATACTCTTCTCCAAGCTAGTATTGCAGTGGCTTAAGTCCATACTGTCTTTATCAAAGGGACTTTGATTTGATCCCAGTGCACTTCCTGATATTTTTCCCACTGTGCCTTTCACTGTTTTATACGTTGCAGTGCAAGATGTATATCAACTATGAAAACCACTTTTAGTTTAAAGAAAATGAATAAAAAATGTGACCTGAATCGCTAGATCACATGCTTGAGTGCCTTCCTGTAAATGGGGCATGGCGTATGATGGCTTGTGTGCAGTTGTTTTTATTTTACACTAAATATTTACCAGCTGCCTTTTGAGGTTGTTCCTGAGGCCAAAGCTTTCACTAGAAGCAGGCCTATATGCACAGATGATTCAGCTCCCAAGCAAGAAATTGAACCATATCACACATTAGAGTATAATCTTGATCATATTTTGGATATTGTTCAAAAATGAATTGTTGGTTTGGATTTCTAAGTTTCTTTTTAATACAGGATTGATAGTGTTAAAGAAAATAGATGATGTTCGATGGACTGTGGCAGTCTAAAAGACAAGTGTTTCCCATCTGTAGTGATTACCAAGATTTATGGTGTGACAGGCAGGCAGCTGGAAAGTCCTGATTGTCTACCAAGCGATGGAAGCCCCTGCACAGCTGTACAGGTTCTGATTCAAGTGCATGTGTAAGATCTTGATGAGACCAATTTTTGAGATTTTTTTTTTGCTGTGAAATTATGCTAATTTGAAGAGCCGGAATTGTAGGGTAATGATGGCGTTTTATGGAGGGGCGCGCAATCATTGCGAAATCCATCTGTCCGTCTTTCTGGCGCTTATCTTGGTTGGGTTCTGGAGGGTTTAAGATATTTCTTTGGATTTTTATCTAGTTGTGTGCACTCTGGCACAGAAAGGCGAAGTAATGTAGATAGATGAGGAATAGAATGTGCAGAGGGCAGATCTGTGCTGTAAGCTGCTTTCTGCATCAGATCGATCGCCAGGCCTAACTCTTATTTATCTGCTGCTTTCTCACTGTGTCTGACCAGCTTGCCCCCAGCTATCAAAGCTATCAGCTGCTTGGCTGATTAACCCGTCACGTATTGTGATGTTTCCATACCAAACACACCAAAGCCCCTGCCCCTGAACAGTAGCTTCCTTGTGCAGCAGACCCCTATCATAACAGGGATAAGATATGATTGACATCTTTAGCGTCAGGTATCGGTTTCAGTTCTTTATTTGTGATTAAGTCCTCAAGTATTGAGAGAGACCCACTTTTTCTCACTTTAAATATTTAATTCCCCCCGGTAACACAGCAGTCAGGCCCCTGCTGTATGTGGCTGTGTTTTATCGGCATTTGTGTATGTGGTGTACTGGCAGGAGTGCAATAATCGGGCATCAGATCCGTGGACGAGCTTCAGTGAAGACTTAACACAGATGGAGGTCTGTCCCTGCTGGGGTGATGTGCAGAACAGACTTAACACAGATGGAGGTCTGTCCCTGCTGGGGTGATGTGCAGAGCAGACTTAACACAGATGGAGGTCTGTCCCTGCTGGGGTGATGTGCAGAGCAGACTTAACACAGATGGAGGTCTGTCCCTGCTGGGGTGATGTGCAGAACAGACTTAACGTGGATGGATGTTGGGCCTTACCGGGCCCCGATGGGGTGATATGCGGAGCAGGATCGCTGGCTCATCTCCATGGCCCCTCCTGTACCAGATTGTGCTGAGGCCCCTGAGTCATGCGTCCTGTGTCCTGTACTACACAAGTGGGCCCGTTTGTTAGCGCTTGCCAGATTTATGTCTTTGGCAGCTTTATTTTGTTTTTCTTGGCACTTAGACCTTTCAGCAATGCAGGGTCGTCATGAGGGCGCACGGAGAAGGGGAAGCCTGAGTTATGCTTCCTATTGTTTTTATTAACTATTTATTTCCTTCTGGTAGTACCTTATCGCTACATTGTTTATACCTCTGTCACTCTGTCGAAAAATTTCATGAACCGTTCTTGTGCATTACGTCGTTAAATGCTTGAATGTTCTAGTTGGTTTTCTATAAAGGAGATGATCTCTTTATGACTTTCATAGATCTCCATTTCTCAGGTTATTTGTTAAGCTGGGTGTCGAAAACCCAATATTGTTCAGGTAAACTAGGTAGCTTGTTTGGATAAAATTTATTCAGTGCCTTTACCTGGCCAGCGCTCTTGTGGGCTTTTTAGTCTTTAAAGTGACCCATTCGAATGCCTATGAAGACATTCTTAAAGCTTATTTTCCTCTCTATTGTACAATATATGTATAGTACCTTTTATTTTTGTTCCACATTTTTGCTGGTTCCTAAGGGGGAACCACAGCTTCTTTCTGGTTGGTTGTATTAAGTATCTTAAAATTGTACTTACCAACTATTACTAATTTTATTGGCCAAATATCAGTACTGGGTGATACAGCAACCATTGGCTGATATTTTCCACCGATAAATCCCTTTAAAATGGGTGTGCAAAGCAATATAGGTTACCATGTACTAAAGAGTCAGAAAAAATGTCTGCTGTGTGGAATTATTTTAACATTGTTAGAAATGCATTTTTCAAGCATGGGTCTGCTAAAATTTCGCAAGAAGGATCTACTAATAAACATTTCAACTCAATAAATTTGACTGTTCTTAGGGTGAGAGTAAAGAGTATGAAGAGTTTCTAAAAAAAACAAACTTCTTGCTGAATAACATCTGAATAATGCTAGTCCGTCGGTAAGGCAGGCGTTTCATAGTGAGAGAAAATTCAGTGCATTGTGAAATCGAATAGAGTATCTTGCACTTGATCAGTTCTTCTGTTATAAATGTTAGATGAATAGTTATCAAATATAGTGCTCTAGGACTGTTGTATCAGAGATCACAGATTTGGTGTTTTTGTGTATTTATATAATTTAATTACCTTCACTTCACTAATTTATTTGGATGGAGTGTTCCTTTAAACTTATATTAGCAGAACCTCCCAAACAATCGGTATCAGTTCCATTTGTCAAAATAATCAGCTGTTGGTATCGGCCAGAAATCTCCTTATCAGTGCATCACTACTCGTGAGGCCTTGTGTGACTGCTGACGTGAGCTTTGTCCTTCCTCCTGTCACATGAATCAGGTGGCATGATGTGGCCCGTGCCACCAGCAGCCACAAGGAAAGCAATTAACTGAGTGCTTTGGCACTCCCTAAATTACCTCATTTTATATTTGTTTTCTCTGTGCAGCTATCATGACTTTCATGTGTTCATGTGCAGTAAGGCACCTGTTCTCTCATGTTACTTCTGGACAAACCAGTTTTTGAGCCACCTGAATGACTTTAGGAAAGTCCCATGTATCGTTCCGTTTCACAGCATTTTGAGGGAAAATAGCTTTTAATTTCTTTCATTAAATGCACTGGTAGCGTGTGGTTGGACTCTGATGCTATAGTGAGCACCTGGATGGCTGGAATCGCTGCTGGCACCACTTCTACTGAATTATATAAAACATAGTGGATGTGTGATTTTTTTTTTTACTCCATTAGAAATTTGCTCCAAGCAAAGTGACAGTAATTTCCCTCTTGGGTCTTATTTGAGGGACACTTATGGTGTTCTTTTTAGCTGAATGTATCCTTTACATTTATGGCTATAAGAAGAAAATTGTGAAAATGTTGGCACTGAGCTTTTTGGAGAATATGGTGTGGTGTGTTATCTGATACTGATGACCTTCATTCTCTAAGCATCAGTTCAAGCTGTTGTGTGAGGCCTCTAATTTTAATATGAAGTTCCCAATCCAGAAAAGATTATCAAGCATGTCGTTTCAAGTGCTGGTTTCCTTTAGCAGGAAAAACTTGTTTTCCTCTTTCCTTCCTTAAAGGGCAGCAGGTTCTTTAAGGTGACATGGGAATTTTTTTATTTTTTTTTGCTCAAACATTCTTTTATTTCAAAACTTATCTAATCTGCGTCTCTTTGTAACTGTCCCCACTAGCGTGAGGAATTAACATGAGAAATATGGTTTTAATTAAACTGTGTCATTAAACTTCCAAGTGTTTTCTAGTGTAAGCTGAATACTAAAAACGTACAATGTGTTGGACCATTTCCGCTATGATGGCCTCTCATTTCTTTGTCTTTCTTGGTCCTATTATGCTTTGGGAACTGTAATTTTCATAAAATATGTAGGGGGGAAAAAACAACATCCTTAACAGTCACTTAGCCTCTTGCTGACTGTCTCCCACATGCCAAACTGTTGTCAGACTAGATTTCTCATGATGGCCAGGTGCCCCACTGCATGCTGGGTAGCAACTTTTAATTTTTTTTTTAAAGATGACTGCATGGAAGACAGACTTAGGTTGCCTAGTTCTTTATCTCAAGTATACGGTGATTGTGACATTTTTACTACCTTCCTGGATCTGTCTGAACATGCACACCCAAGTATTTTGCAACCAGTTGATGATGATGACATGGTTCTGTTCTCAATCTAGATAAATCATTTCTTGAGAGAGACCAACCCAGGGAAGGCTTCAGTAACTTGTCTCTGCCTTTCATACTTTAACTCGGTGGTTCTCCATCCTGTTCCTGGTCCCCCCCCCAGCAGAATGCTTTCATTCCGGCCCACACTGCTGTCAAAATGGCACATTCATTATTGGCCTATTAAGGACCATCTGAGCCTGATTGAAGTACGGCTGGAATGAGAGCATTCTGGCAGGGGCCCACGCCAAGATCAGGACTGTGAACCACTGCTATAACTCATCATTGTTCTCTGTGTGCTCCTCTTTCTGCCAGGCTATGACTTTGCTGCAGTGCTGGAGTGGTTTGCTGAGCGTGTGGACCGCATTATTCTGCTCTTCGATGCGCACAAGCTGGACATCTCGGATGAGTTCTCTGAGGTAATCCGGGCCCTGAAGAACCACGAGGACAAGATGCGTGTGGTGCTCAACAAAGCTGACCAGATCGGGACCCAGCAGCTGATGAGAGTCTATGGTGCCCTCATGTGGTCTCTGGGGAAGATTATCAACACGCCAGAGGTAGTGCGTGTCTACATTGGCTCTTTCTGGGCCCAGCCACTGCTGGTTCCAGACAATCGCAAGCTCTTTGAAGCAGAGGAGCAGGACCTATTCCGCGACATCCAGAGCCTTCCACGGAATGCTGCTCTACGCAAGCTGAATGATCTCATCAAGCGTGCTCGCCTTGCCAAGGTAGGCCTCCAGACACCGTTTCGAGTATTCATCCCCAGGAAACAGTTTCCTGGGCCAAACGGCCACAAAAAACTCATTATGCCCACACACAAATGTGAGTTCCGTTTTCCTATGTGTAAGCATAGATCTACCAGCAATTACTGTCCATAAGCAGGTTATCTGTCAAACCTTTTTTGAATATTTCAGTGTTTGCCACTTGTCTGTGTGTTTAAACATGTCGGTGGAGCGGGCCACGTCATGCATGTTTGTTTTTCAGGTTCATGCCTATATCATCTGCTCATTGAAGAAGGAGATGCCGAGTATGTTTGGAAAGGAGAACAAGAAGAAGGAACTGATCGGCAATTTGGGAGAGATCTATACTAAGATCGAGAAGGAGCACCAGATCTCTCCTGGGGACTTTCCGAAACTCAGCAAGATGCAGGTAAATGGTTAAAAATTGTTTCTCACGGTGTTTGCTTGTGAAGCTCACAGGGAAGTTCGGGCCCTTTACCCAGAGTCTGTTAAACTTAAATCAGAAATGAGAATCTCTCTCTTCTTAAAGTAGTGGCACAGTGTTTAGATGAAGAGTACTGGTTCACATCTTACAAACGCTTACCTAACTTGTTTAACTTGCTTAAAACAGTAAGTGAATAGACAAAAAAATGCCTTGTCTCTCCCCGCAGGAATTGCTGGCAGGCCAAGACTTCACGAAGTTCCAGTCCCTGAAGCCCAAGCTTCTGGAGGCTGTGGAGGGCATGCTGGCCAATGACATTGCCCGGCTCATGACCATGGTGCGGCAGGAAGAGGCTGCCATGCCTCCCCAGCCGGTGAAGGGCGGACTCTTTGAGGGCACCATGAACGGCCCCTTCGGCCACGGTTACGGAGAGGGTGCTGGTGAGGGAATCGATGAGCTGGAGTGGGTGGTGGCACGTGACAAGCCCACCTACGACGAGATCTTCTACACCCTCTCGCCTGTCGATGGCAAGGTGTCTGGAGCCATGGCCAAGAAGGAGATGGTAAAGTCCAAGCTGCCCAACACGGTGCTGGGAAAGATCTGGAAGCTGGCTGACGTGGACAAGGACGGCTTCCTTGACAACGAGGAGTTCGCCCTGGCCAATCACTTGATCAAGGTGAAGCTGGAAGGTCACGAGCTACCGGCCGAGCTACCCTCGCACCTGGTGCCACCCAGCAAGCGAGGCCAGATGTAAAGGACTGTGGAGTCTTTGCAGTGGGCATACTGTGGGCATAGGTCAGGACTGGACACTTTGTAGTTCTCTTCTCTTGCTAAACAATGGATATGGTAAACATAAATAAAAACCAAACTTTGGTAAAACATGAAATGATTCTAACTTATTCTTCTCTAGAACTATTTACGTTATTTGATAATTAGAATATTGTTAATATATAGAATGTTAATATATGATCTCTAAGGTGGTTATTTTCCCAATATTTAATAGTATAAAATCTAAATTCAGAGAAAGGTAATCTTTAAGCTCTAACTTAAATAGTGGGAGATGCCACTAGATTTAATCAGCTTTGCATCTGAACAAAGAACCAAATAACTGGCTTAATGAGACTTGCATTGGAGGTTAAGGTGTTGGAGTACTGTGCTGTGCAATCTTATTCCAGTACATCTGTATTTTTGGTGAAATTGTCTGTATTTGTAGGGTATAGAGGAGTCTAACTGCTCAGTGGCATCCAGTCCTAATGACAAACTTCTTTCCAGAATTACAATTCCGAAAGTGCCCACTAAAGCGATGTTTGCAACACGGAATTGCATAATCACTGTGATTAAAACTTAGAAGGGTGGCTGAGGAGTCTAGCTTACAAATGGGAACAGGCTTATTATTCATTGGGTGGGGTTGAATATACCCGGAGATATTTCCCTTTGAAACCTATACATATAAACTGTAATTTTAAGGTAAGACAACAATTTCCACAACAGTACAATTGTTGTCATTTGAATATGAATGTGTGGGAAGATATGATTATTTTAGTTTTTTTGTGTAACTTCTTGCACAAGTTTGCCTGTGCTTTGCTGCATCTGTAACATAAGCTTACCAGCGCCCATAGCCCTTGCTACTCTTACTTCCTTACTGAATGTATTACAGGTATTTTCTGCACCACCTCAGGGGAGAATTTAGACTGGGACAAGTGTCGCCTGTTGATGGGTTTTATTTTTGCACATTACCCTCTAAAATGGCTGTGCAACTGGCATATCATAGTAACAAAAGTTCATCTGAAGGTTTTTGGTGAAAATGTTCATTTTCCATTGTGTTTTTGATGCTGTGGAAAAACAGGAAATGTTTGCGCAGCAGTAAAGGTTAGAGTGTGAGAGTGGTGTTTTTATTTTTAAGGACACCGAAAGTTTTGTTGAGAACATCATCTTTCTGATTCGTACACGTAGAAAAGCTTCCAGATTTCCCTGCTGTTGCTGGCCTGTCAGATTTAGCCGCTGCGATGGAACCAGCTGCCGTATAGCTGAAGTGGTTTCTACATTCAGAAGGCAGTAGCACTACTGCGAAGTGTGGCAGCAAAGCGTTTTTATTGAGCGTGTGCTTAGGGTGAGGTTTGCTCTGCACCATGCAGCTCACGAAGCCGTCTGATAAATGAACTACTTTTCCTTTTCTCTTTGTGAATGTCAGTAGCTTGTGGCTGTTCTCCATCAGGTGGTATTACACACCAGTCCAATGGGCCAGCTGGCAGGCATGGTGTGAACCCTACGAGCGACATGAAACTCATAAGCTTGGGTGGTGAGGACTCGGTCGCATGACCCTGATCCTGCGAATGCCCCTCCCAAATTCCTTCTGATGCTGGATGCTCCGTGTTATTTTAGGAATAAAAAGTGCCTCAATGCCTATAGCATCACGCTTATCTTCTAAATGATGTGCATATGTATAATGTATATTGTTTTTGGTCATTATTTTTGAATAAAAATCACTTATCCTTTACTCAGTTTTTTGTGTTTTTTTTTTTTCCTTCTTGTTTTTTTATGGAAAATCCCTTTTTGTTTCCTCCAGAGGAGGGAATCCGTATAGTTTTGGGACGAGTCTTCTGACGCCATGAACATTTCCCTTTCTTCAGACACAGTGTATGGGAGAGGATCTGGACCTGATCAAATTTCAAGAGCAATCACACAAAAACTGAACTGTTCCAGCTGGTATTCATTGCTTGTGATTTTATGCAGGCACTAATGAATCTCTCAGTTTCAAAGCTGAACTTGGATTGGACTTTCTCACCATTTCTGGTGCCCCATTTCGGCAGTCCCCTCCAGGCCTTAGAGATTGGGCGGCTTGGAGATTATCTCTGTGTTCATTCCCTTTATTTTGAGGAGCGTGTTGGAGCCTGCAGACCTGCTCAGAGTGCCAAGCTCGTGTCCTTATATTATCGCATATCAACATCCATTGTTTGTGTGGCATCTGCATTTCCCCAGAATTTGGTGGAGAGATTGCTCAGGCTCCTGACAATTGCTTTTAGTTTAGTTTCTTGAATGTCTTGTCTGACCTGAACGCACCACCTGGTCATTTTAAGCAAGCTGTCCCTGCAAACAAAACGACACTCAAAGCAAATATGACAATAACTTGTGCTCTCTCTCTAGACCTCCAATTGCCTGCGTTTGCTGTGACACACCCCGGATTGCTGACAGTGGCAGTCACGGGTCACTATACTTCTAGTTTTTTACTTCATAGAATGTTTATGGTGCCCCCTCCTGTATGAAGATGGACTTGCAGGCCTTTTTCTAGTTTTTATCCTGTTATTGTGGGAGTGTCCTTTCGTATCAAGTAATTAGGATTAGAGACATTACTGGGTCTCCAAATAGAACTACTTAAGATAATGTATAACCAGGTAGCTTTAAATAAAACTGCTGGCTGTACAGGGAAGTTTAATACTGAAGTAAATGTCATTCACGTTTATTTAGGTCAATCTTATAGTCTCTTCTTGATGGATCTTTTGAGTATAAGTGGGCAGTCTGAAGTGAAATCATAGTTAAAGCCAATTAATCTGGGCCGAATGTATAAACATTTTCTTGACTATGTAGAAGTAGTAATAATTCACTTCAGAAAGTAACAAGCACAGTGTATTTACATCTGATATTTTTATGCAAAGTGATTTGCGAAAGAGGGAAGGGTTGTGGTTTATACGTGTACCCTGGGCAGTGAACCCACAACCTTTGTGTTATTAGCACAGTGTGCATCTTAATGTGTGTAGTTATGATTGTCATACTCTACACACAGTTAAATTAACATCGAAATTATGGTCAGTTTATGATTCTGAGCGTATTCTGCACTGCGCACGGCAGGATTCTCCTTGGGCTGACTCGGCACATTTCTTTAAATAGGTGCTCAGTTACCTCACAGGTCACATACAGTAAAGTTTCTTCTCACGTTTATGTTAATTTAAATAGATTTGACTGGCAGCTGCATTGTGGCTAAATGCATCCACAGATATAAATAACCGTGTCCCACATTCTTCATGAGCCCCTGCACACACTTGACAATTGCTCATCACTGCAGGCGACAGTGGTGCTTGTTCCTTACTCAGTGCTTACTTTGATGCTTAGTTCAGTAAAAGTCCTCTCTCTTTGCCATGTGTTTTTGGTCCTTAGCACAGTAAAAGTCCTCTCTCTTTGCCATGTGTTTTTGATCCTTAGCGCAGTAAAAGTCCTCTCTCTTTGCCATGTGTTTTTGATCCTTAGCGCAGTAAAAGTCCTCTCTCTTTGCCATGTGTTTTTGATCCTTAGCGCAGTAAAAGTCCTCCCTCTTTGCCCCGTTCTTACCTAGTCGTAAAGCCAGTCTCAGCCGGTCTCTGCTCACCCCCTTCAAACACTGCAGTTATGCTAAAGAATACAGAGTCTTGGTGCCGGAATCGGCGGATGAATGTGAAGTGCGAGGCAGCGTGTGTCCCGTTCTATCTATAACCCCCCTGAGCTGTCCTCAGGCCCGCTCAGCAGCACGGCCCAGCCCACCTGCCTGACACACTGACCTGGGGAGCTGTGGAGTAGTGGTGTCATGTAACACAGCGAAGCGGGCGGGCGTGCCGTATGTGACAGGCTGGTGTGAGACCCAGTGCGGACAAAAGGGCAGGGGCTCTGAGTGTCAGTGTGTGTGTATGAGAGGCTTATAGATTGCTAATCCGGCCTGTTATTTCACACTGGCATATGCCCATCTTAGCATGAGGGGCATATAAGTAAATCAGGTTTAGGATAGGCGAGGGGGCATCCTCTCTTCTGCGCAGGCTTTCACAAAGGGACCACTTACAGTCTGGTGAGTATGATTATAGAGCCGGATTGCAGATTTCGCCGTACCTTCCCCCTCCTTGCCTCTGCCGTTCCATCTTTTCAGAATGTCGTGGAACATGTAATCTGAAGCCTTGTGACCAGGTTCCAGTGACAGCCTGGGTCATGGTAGCCTGGTTCTACCCTGGCGATAACGCATAATGAAAAGAGCCGGTAAGTGACCATGAAAACGTAGGCCGCTGCCCATATGTGCATTTTTGGAACCATACGTGTCCCATAGTACATATTACAGGGCAAATATACACAGAAAATTGCTGTACTGACTTTACAATTTAGCAAATCCGTTTTTGTTGTTGATAGGTTATACAGTCAGCTCAGGAGTTTTTGGACCCCGTCATGAAAATGAACAAAAGTCATTACTGCATGAGAAAAAATGGCTGTATACAATGAACAATATACAAAATATTGAATATTTTATATCAAATGTTTGAGGAGGCCTTATATTTTATTTGAACAACAATCTTTCAAACACAAAACATTGGGGGGGAGCATGCGTAAAATCCCTTTGGTGTCCCTAACCGTAAGGAAGGGCTCTCAACTGCATATGTGGAACAGCACCTGATACCCACAGTAAAACACAGGGATAGATCATTGATGCTTTGGGCTATTTTGCTGAGAATACTGGCTCCTGTTACAATACCTGGGGTATTAAATTCCATTAAGTACCGAGATATATTAGCCTAAATGTGGAGGTTGAAATTGGGCCATAGATGGACTTTTCAACAAGATGATGACCCCAAATGTACAACAAAATCATACACTATGGGCAATTTAGAGAGGCCAAATCACCTAACTGTAAGGATGCTGCGTTCTCACATACCCGTCTTACAGCGTCTACCAGTGCCGACAGTGCAGAAGATGGCAAAAATCCCTGGATCATGTTCTTGCCCCACCCCAAATATCAGGAATACATCAGTAGCATCCTCGCCAAGAAGCACAAGCCCCTGATTCATTGCGCCACAAGTTCATTCTTGGGAGGAAAGTTAGCAAGACCGCTCTTGCTAAGACCACGAGTAAGATCTTTACGTTCTTGCGGTTGCAGGGGGAAGTAGGGCACTTGGGGAAACCCACACAACGAGGGGAGAGCATGCAAAGTTCACAGAGAGGGCGGGGCTGGCATTTAAACCCCCAGCCCTGGAGGTATATAAGAAGCATTTATACATTTTGCCAGCCATCCATCCATGCACCTGGGATAAAATGCCAGTCCCTCGCAGGGCGCATGCACCGGCCCACATACTACAGGCAATTTACTTGCACCAATTAAGCTAACTAAACGCCTTTAGACCAAACCCAGAGTACCCGCATGACACAGAGAGAACAGGCAACTACACACCCAAAACGTGGGGGTGTGATCAGAATCTCAGGACCATGAAGGTCTGACTGGTACCCTTTCAGTCACCAGATACAGGGTACCTTGGTTAAATATTCAGATTCTCATTAGTAGGATGTCATACTATGATGACTCTGCTGACTTAAAAACTAGCGGTTTAGAAGCTGCGTAGTTTCAGTTACGTTATTTTTCTGTGTCATATGTGCAATTCTGTAGGCACACTCTCTGGGAAACAGTTCTTGAAAGAAATTATGGACAACAAAGACAAGTTACTAAAAGAACAAAAAACATTTATTTGGATTTTAATTACCTATAAATATGTGATAATGTACAGAAAAACACCTCTATATTTACTGAGGAATGACTGACAATGAGCTTTGCTCAGATCTGAGGAGAGACGTCAGACCTCTACATGCAGCTTCATGGGACTTGGGCTGGGTCCTCAGAGCACATGACCTCTCCACGCGCTGCCCTCAGCTGAGCAGCTTTTAGGAACACAGCCCTGTGTTCTGGACTCACAGAGCAGAGGGGCCACATCATAAGGTTTCCTCCTGTGCTTGAGGCTAGTTCATTTCATAAAGTGTCAGCACGGAGGGGCTGATGCCGCCCCGCCTCCGAACATCTCCTGGGACGCGTAGGTTATGTAGAGGAAGCCGTCAGCATCCCTGTACTGGGAGTAGATCTCCCCCATGCTGGCGGACATGCAGGACATGCTATGCTCTGACACCATCAGGAACAGCGTCTGCGTGGGGCCCAGGTCAATTTTACTCCTGTAGGAAAAGGAGATTAGCTTAGGCCAAGTGCCAGGGACACCTGCTAATTACTATAGATCCAAATCAGTCACCACCCAGCACAGACAAAACAAAAAAAAGAAATTAATTATCAAAACATATTTTTGTTCATAATCTAGCAACTCTTATACAACAAAATGCGCAAAATAAATCTCATGACAAGGCACTACTGATATTACTGTAAACAGGGGGAGAATAAGAACAGTAAAATAAGAATTGTCGATCAAAAGAGGGAATTAACTGCAGGGATTAGGAAACCAAGTGATGAGGGCGAAAAGGCTAAAAGACAAAGTGGAGAACAAGACAACAGAGAAGGTGTAAAGTAGGGAAGGATTCCTCTAAAACAGCCTTCACTCATATTTAAGGAAAACGCTGATGTAAGAACATATATATATGCATTCACAAGTAGGTTACAGCTAACCCACCTGAGCAGACTGAGGAACTGACCCATAGTGAGCTCGAAAGGAACAAGGAATTTGGTTTTATCCAGTAACGGCAGGTGTTTCTCGCGAATATATCGCTCCACAATAACCTTTATTGAACACATGAAAATGCACAATTACATACTGCGAAAATAATTATGCAATCAATTACAACTCTGTTTACTTTTTGCATACATATTTTTATGCTGTTATGTTTTAAGGTTATACCCAATGTATAGTAAATAACCAGCATAAATAAAAGTTGTACACTGGCAATAACAGAAAAGGGAAAATGAATTAAGGAGACCCACTGGGACTTTGTTTGGGAATTTGGAGCGAATGCTGCAGACCTCGTCCTTTCTTGTCGCTAGAAGACACACCAACATCTTAATTAAGGGTAATGTCATTTAAATTCATGCATTGCACATTACATTGTTACAGTATTTCTGCCAGTTACCACATCAGAGTCTCTACATTAAGCACAACCGGTAAATATTAGGAAACGCCAGAGAATCGGCTGTAGGTCACGTACGTTTCGCGTGGCCCGGACTGTCATTGAGGATGCTAGTCTGACCCGCTAGACTGTCTGATCTGCGTCCGTTTGTGCAAAGTGCGCACTCACCCAGGCATTTTCTCTGTTTGAAGGGTTTCAGTTCTTGCGACTTCTCGAAGGGAGGCATGTTTACTTGCGGTAACGTGTCAAAATCAATGCAGGGGTATGACGGGCATTCGGAGGGGCCGAAACAGTGTGTCCCCGGTGGTGACTGGGTGCTCCTTCGGATGGGGGTCCGAACAAGCTCCAATTTATAGGCCAGCCTTTTTGGAGAGGTGGGGGCGTGAAAATAAGGAGGCACGAATCAGCATGCCCCTAAAATCAAAAGCCCATGAAATCAAGAGCCTGGCTATGAGAATAAAATAGATAAGTGGATATAAATTTCGAATTAGTCACGTGTCATTTTTACAAATACGAGTTACTAATGCGCGTTAACCTTAAGATACAACGATTGAAACGCGTACTAAAACGTAGCACGGCACCAATGTTACTGAATACCAGCCCTTTAAGGATCATTATGTTTATTGCCAGAGTTAATACATTTAAAATCATTACGAACATCTAATGAAAACTGACGCCGGATAAAAGTGGGTAACTCGAATTTCATTTTTTTTTAATTTAAAATCTCTTTTGTTGATTGTTGATTAGGAAAGGACCACCGCGGCAATTAATTTCATAAAACCGGCTTCAACGATCTCTGGTTAATGAGTGTTAAGATGTACTTCAGAATTGTGTAATTAATTGCTCTTCAAATTTTAATTGCTCTTCAACTGACTGTACTTTACACGGTCAGATTAAAATAATTTTAAATTGCTTTTGACCATTAACAATAAGAGCGAACATAAAGCAGCCGATGTCAAGATTTCCACGCAATCCAATGTTTAAGCAGCAGGGTCGCCATCTGCGTGACACTCGTGCTGTCAGACGCTCACGCAAATCTATATTATTCCATTATAAACCTAAAATTAGCCACATCGCATGCTTTGGGTACAGATTGTAAACTCCACAGACCATTTGCAAGGTAATAAAACATGTTATATATACTTAAATGCATGTTAAATGGGTGTGCGTGCATATATTTTGTCTCGAATTGGAAATTTCACTCCAGCCAGCTGACCAAAATCGGCAACCCTGCAGAAGAAAGTATCACGGAAGACTCGTTACTTTACACCAGGGCCGTTGGAGGGGCATGGATACCCTAGCAGATCCTCGGGGCCCAGTACTTTATAGGGGCCATGGGCGTCGCTAGGCCCTTTTAAATCCTTAATCCATGAACATATCTCTACATTTTAGATCGGGTGGGTGGGGGGCTGTGCCCCAATAAAGCTTTACCTCTAGCAACGCCCCTGATAGGGGCCTCAAATTTTCGGGGGAGGTGACGTTTTGTCAGGGGTTCCAGAATTTCTAGCTACACCCTGCTTTACACGGGAATAATACTTAATAAGCATTAGGAAAAAAAGTCCAATGCCATTGCATGCTTAGGTTTGTGACGCGAATAAGAGAAAAAAACACGAATGGACAGTCTATAATAATACTGCTTTAATTACAGCACAAACTGCACACACTCCTTCATAGTATCATAGAGTTTTCTCCTGGACCGCCCCCTGGTGGGTCACAACGGCTCATGCAGCATTTAAAATACCGCATCATTAGAGCAGGCTGAAGTCGCATGGTGCTGTGGTATAAACAGGCTCCCTGTAGCCCTGACACGGGTCCGCGGTTCCAGAGTGGGGGAGCTATCAGAAGGACCCTGCAGCGAGTTTGGTTCTCGGAGTAACGCGACAGTTTTTATCGTAATCGTATGATCATGTAGCTCAGTAAGTTACAGGAAGCCCATTTTAGCGATGAAAGGATTTCCCCTACTTCAAAAGTTTTGTTGATTTTTATTTAAATAAATGAATAGCCTGACGTAGCTCACGTTTAGTTTCTCATTTAACTTGATAGCCTTTATTTTTTTTTATATTTGAATTCTCATTGATCTGTATCGGAAAATTGCTATGTGCGTTTTAGCCAACCACAAACTGCAAAACAAAGTAATAAAACATCGTTTCATAAATAACTGTAGGTAATACTGTACACAAGTACAATTCGTCGTTTTACGTCGATTGCATTATGCGATATTTTCAGATATACCAAGATGACTCATATATTTATATAGTTTCACGTGTCTCTCCGCTGTCCATTTCTTTGTAATAAAGCTTCTTTGTGTCCCGGGAGTGTGCTCTCTTATGAGTGTGTAATGCTGATAGGCACTGCTAACGTCACTGCTCCTCGGTGATCAAAGCCACTTTTTATTGGGTTTAGGGGGGAGGGAGTAGGTGAAAAATGACACGGGGTGGACAGGTGTCCTGTGTGATGAGGGAACAGCCCACACCAGCATCAAAAGTCGGCAGTCACTGCACGGCCAGCACCAAGGCGCTCCCCGCATGTTTACATTCTAAAAAGGCCATTTATGCTCCTATGACTTGCAGGCAAACTTGCTATTTCTTTCTGCGATTGATAAGGGTTTAAGTGGAATAAAAAGTGGGTTTTTTTTCGAAACCCTTGGCAGCCAATGGCAGCGGCCAGCGGCGCGGCCGCCCCGCCCCTGCACGCTCCTCTCCCCCGAAACGTGGAGCGGCGCGCCTCGCTTTGTTATCCGGGTGCGCGCAGCCGGAGCGCAGAGCCGCAGGAAGGGGGGAGGCGAAGCGTGCTCTGTCGGGCAAGAGGCGAGGGAAAATCTGGCCGGATATCAGTGGGAATGCCGGCCGATGCTGAAGACGCGGGACCGCCACAATAAAGATCGTATTGGTGCCTCTTCATTGTTTCAGGGGAAAAAAAAGCCAAGTGGTTTAATCTGCTGCTGCGCTTGGAGCTGCGCTGTACGGAAAGTTGGCCTGCTGGCTATTCCGATGTAGTGCTTAATAGAGGGCGAGCTTTCGGGCCGCATGCCGGGCTGTCCGCGCCGCGGCTGGGCTGTAATGCGCTTCCTGGCGTGATGCTTTCCTGGGGCCGATCCCTGGCACTCGTGTTCCCGTAAATCGGGCTTTAAGTGGCGCACCGTCGACCCGGACATTGGCTCATAATGGCCGGTCGCCGTGGCTGTGTGACCTCGCTGTGGTCCGGCAGCGAGCGGGTCCGGATCGGAGAGCGGCTGAAGGCGAGCCTGGCCGGCATCGTGGAGTTGGACCTCCTCCGGTGCCGGCACTGGGAGATGGTCGAGGCGGTGCTCGGCCGGAGAGCGACCGCCGACGCGGCCAGCGCTGAGCGGCGGGGACCCGGCGAGGCTGTCGCCGTCGATGGCGTGTCAAGTTCCCGCAGGCAACAGGTCAGTGGGGGGATGCGTCGGGAAAATGATGGCGTGCGGGCTCCGCTAATTGAACATGTGGTCCTGCTACGAAAGGTCCCTAATTGGGAATACTGGATTGGGTGTACTGGATCGACACTGGAGACGGCCAGCTGTGCGCATATTATATGAGTTAAACAGACGCAGAGCCGTGCAGCACTGCAATGGCAACGTGAATACCGAGCAGGTCCAGCCCGACGTGCATAACCAGACCCGATCTAATACTGTACGCTGACATTGTCAAAGCCCAGGATACCTGCCGCTGGCGAACGGCAGCTCTCCGCAATTAGTCCGGATCCATTAAGATCCGCTCCTCTACGAACATCCTTTTTCTGTATAATTCTGGCGCTCGATTCAATCAAACAAGTCAAAAGGGTGCCTGAAAAAAAACCCATTCATAGCGCCTTATACCTAATGGGGGGGGAGCAGGGGGGTAGTGTGCGTTGCGGTACTTCACCTTTTACAGGGCTGCGCGCAATCACTTAAAAAATAACCGAGATTCCCATGTTTTCGATTTCCTAATTTTATTTTGTTGCACGCCTCGAGGTTTCTAAATGTAGTTTATTATACAGTACACAAGATATAGTGGTTGGTGTAGTTTCGGGAGATAAAGCGCCCGGCGTGCCGCGGCGATGGGTATGTAGCGTATTGTTAAAATGTATCGGGTTCCACGTTCCATCTTAATTCACGTGGCTTCGGGAGAAGCGCGCTGTTTGCAGGCTCCCCACACCAGTGCCGCGGTATGTTTTTACACGTGCGGCTCCATCTGACACTGCTTGAATTGTTTTGATGACGGGACACCTTGATGTATAGTGATTTATTATTAATGCATTGTGTTTTGAATGATCCTGGATCCTGTCCACGCAAGCAGACGGAATCCTATAATCCCGAACATCCTGTTTTGTACCAGGTTACATAACACCGATTTTATAAGAAAAATACGGCTTGGTCCCACGTTGACCCCTATAGGCCTATGCAATGGATTTTGGTCTTGTTGTAAAACTTTTAATTGTGACGGTCAGATCTGCACTATACGAATTACCATGACACCCTCTTAGAGAAATGAGGAGCAAGTACTGCGTACCGTGGCTGACAGCCTGGGTAAACCTGCTGTTCGTGTTATAAACCCGACATTCAGAATGTAAACACTGCGTCTTCAGTGGTAAGATTCCGGGATCCCATGGCGCATAGCACGGGTGGCTGTCATGGGTTATTTTAGGTGGGGGAGGCATGAGTGGCGTCATCGTAAATCTGTCAGTGCTGTAAGGACGCACTTCCCCATTAGTAAAATCACCACATCTGCATTTGTCGTCCTTTAAACAGCAGCACTGTTAATGGGTATTCATACCCACAGGAACAGAATCCCACGTGGCGCCGGATTGGTGACACGCTGACCACAGCTTTGCGGGATTCCCATCAAACCGAAAAAGGCCAAATGCTGGTTCTAGATTAAGTGCCGTGCACTTAATCCATAGACCCCCAAGGCAGCTTTATTCATTTTGGTGCCTTTGTGTCATATGCATTTGCTCTGAAGGGTTTCAGAAATAGAACAGCATCCTACGTAGCCTGCCGCCAAACTGGCTGTAGCGATTCTCCGCTGAGGTATAAAACGATCAGGCAGGATAAAAAGCAAGAGCTAAAAAGAGGCCCCCGTGTGTTGGCGGATTTTAGCGCCTTTATCGCGGTAACTCTGGTCTCGACGCTTCACCGCTGTTATATAACGGAACTGGCCAACTTTCCGCCAACGCGATCCGGATTTGCATGCGATCCCGTTACACAACGAGCGGAGGAGACGGGGAAGCACGTCACTTACCGAGGCGACAGGAGCCGGGGATCGGGGCGGGAGGCACGGCGGCAGCTAGACCCTCAGCGGCCGCCTGATTTAAGCACTCATACGTGCATGTACTGCGGACTGAATGAACCGGCAATACTCATGAATTACCGCCGCACATAACCATCCGTCTCGATGGTAAATTATATCGCGGTCATTTTATTCTCATCTCTTTCTTGTACCAATGTCAAGCTTACCGGGTGTAAATGAGGTGTAACAGCAGTAATGTGATGTGCAGCCGTCATTCTGCCACAAATCACCGAGCGCAAATTCACAGGTAATAACTCATCATATACAAACAGTGCAGAAAGATTACTTACCTCTGGAATTGAACCGATACCTGCACATGAATTACGAGTTCTATGGCAGCATTACGACCACAACCAAATAAATGGTGGCAATAGCAGTTTGGAAAATGAGAGATTCGTATAGGGTACGAATGTAGGCCTATAATGAAATGCATAAATCCATGCATTACCAGATTTTCATTAAGTTGATTATAATTTAAATAAACTATTCATTGTTAACCAGGGATCCCCCACCTATCCGTACATGTTTTGACTGAGAAAGAAACTAGGCTAGGTTATTAAATACAATGGTAATAAAAGCTATTAATGTCCGTCAGGATCCAGCATGGTTTAACTTGGCTGGGTGTTACATTGAAGTTCAGAGCATTAGGCTTATTCACAAACAAAATGTGTTGTTTTTTGCAAGTTGTAAATGGAAATTTAAAGAAAAAGTTATCCATTTTTTAATTTATAGACCATAATGGTTCATTTTAGAAATCACTGCATCTACAAAGGGGGCATCACTCACACACTCACTCACTTACATACTCTCACACCCACTCACTCACTTACATACTCTCACACCCACTCACTCACTCACATACTCACTCACTCATTTACATATTCTCACACCCACTCACTCACTTACATACTCACACACCCACTCACTCACTTACATACTCTCACACCCACTCACTTACTTACATACTCACACACCCACTCACTCACTCACATACTCACTCACTCATTTACATATTCTCACACCCACTCACTCACTTACATACTCTCTCACATACTCACACACTCACTCACTTACATACTCACTCACACACTCACTCACTTACATACTCACTCACACACTCACTCACTTACATACTCACACCCACTCACTCACTCACTTACATACTCTCACACCCACTCACTCACATACACACACACTCACTCACTTACATACTCACTCACTCACTCACTTACATACTCACTCACTCACTCACTTACATACTCACACAATCACTCACTTACATACTCACTCACTCACTTACATACTCTCACACCCACTCACTCACACACTCACTTACATACTCTCACACCCACCCACTCACTCACTCACATGCTCACTCACACACTCGCTCACTTACATACTCACACACTCACTTACTTACATACTCACTCACTCACTTACACACTCACTCACTCACTCACTTACATACTCACTCACTCACTCACATACTCATTCACTTACATACTCTCACACCCACTCACTCACATACTCACTCACTTACATACTCTCACACCCACTCACTCACTTACATAGTCACACACTCACTCACACACTCACTTACATACTCTCACACCCACTCACATGCTCACTCACACACTCACTCACTTACATACTCTCACACCCACTCACTCACTTGCATACTCTCACACCCACTCACTCACTTACATACTCTCACACCCACTCACTC
>JAODKN010000002.1:9136710-9150349 GCA_026774425.1 Petrocephalus zakoni
CGTTATTGTAGTCGATAGATGTGTTGCTACGGTGAACGGCATACGCTTGGAGCCGTTCGTACTCCGAAAGAGCGATCGCAAGAGCCACTTTTTTGGAGGCTTCCATCTTGAATCCGAGTTCGACTCGGTTTTCCCCGAGTTTTTAGCGGATGTGACGTTATTCTGAGTTCCGCACTCCTACCTCTGAGGGTAATGGAACGCACGATTACACTCTCTCACTTATATATTCACTCACTCACTTAAGTACTCACACACTCATGCACACACTCATTTAAGTATGCACTCGCGCACACTAACTTGCATGCACACTCACGCATGCACACACTCACTTAAGTACTCACGCACAGACACGCAGTCACTCACTCACGCTGTCACTCACACACTCACTCACTCATCCACGCACTCACTCACTTGCTCACTCACACACACACACACTCAATCACTCATCCACCCACTCACATACTCACACACTCACTCATTTACATACTCTCACACTCACTCACTTACATACTCACTCACACACTCACTCACTCACATACTCACACACTCACTCACTTATCCACTCACTCAGTCTGCTGAAATGCAGCCCAGGTTAAGACATGTTTTGTGCACCGGTGCTTTGAAATGTCTTTTAAAACTTGTCCACAAACCAGCTTTAGATTGTGAGCCATCTGTATTCATGCCGTGACACACTTTGCGATGTTTTTTACATGGAAATAACAGATTCATTCCTGTGCAGATACCCTTTTCCAGGGTACCGAAGGCAGTAGCTGCTTAATCCTAGAGGACTTGCTGACGTTCCCACAATACGCCCGTGATAGTGATAAATATTCTGGGCAGCACCACATACCACGTGTTCCCTGTGTTGCACGGTACCGAGCAGATTGATTAAGGCTATTGTGCAATACTGCAAGGCACGCATTTAGTATTTTTTTTGTATAATGGTAGATATAAGTATCGTATAATTGGTGGCTGATTCCAGTTTATACATTAAAAGCATCCAAGTTTAGACCCCTGGAGCAAGTTAATATTTAATACCATATGCATGTAGGCATATGACAGGCTGAATTTGATAGTTTTTACAAATGATTGGCAGCATACTTAGCTGTGATTATAAATAAGGCCTTTATGAAAATGGTCAAGGAACCAAATAGTAAATTATGCTGGGAGACCAGGATTAATATGTGTTTTTATCCCCCTGAAATGCCGTGATAGTGACACGTTTAGCATCTTGTTGTACATATACACATATACATAAACACATATACATATACCAGATGACAGGGGACTGGTCCATCTGACTGAGAGAAAATGTTTTGAAAATGTTCTCCCCGCCTATTTTGGACAATCTTTTGTTGCCAAATGGCACAGAGTTCACAGAGAGATGTCCTTGCATTATTCAGAACCTGGTGTGTCCCTGGCTGTAAGCGAGATGTATTTCCAATTGAGGTTTAACTGCTCCGGATAGTAACAAACAACCATCTGTCATCAGTTTTTGCTGATTTCGTCCCGTTTTGTGTGGGACCTGCCCGAAGCATTCGAGTTTGACGCCATTTCCCTGAGTTATTCCTCCTGTTTACCGCGTCAGAAATGCAGATGCTAATGAAGCCTGACCTGCTCTTTTTTTAGACTATTTGTCGTTATTATTTTAGACAGAATTCAAGCGCATCTGAAACTGAGAAATGCAAATGGCTGTGGATGTCGGTGCCGTCAGAACACAGGAACCAGCCCTGGTGCAGTTATGTACCCCATGGTAGAAACAACATTTATGTACTCCCAATGGTACAAAATGTTCCTCAGAGTCCATTTCTGTACCTTAAAAGGCACATTTACCTGCAGCTGGGGTACAACTGGCAGACCCTTCTGGGTACAGCCCCAGTGACAAATATTTGTACCCTCAAAGGTACAAAAGGGTGATTTTTTTTCTGACTGTGTACCATATCACTCTCGCTTTAAAAGTTTCAGATGGAGATTTAAGCTCCCTGAAATTGCTTAATCTGCATGTTTGCATAGGGGCACCTAGAATAACACATGTACTTTCTCCTTAGATTTGATTGCTTCCTCGGGTACTGAAAGCTTTTTGTTGAGTTGTGTAACCGAGTTCTGACTATATGTTTAGAATAAAGATTCAGTGATGTTTCAAAAGAGCCGAGGATCTTCGATGACTTACCACTTATTTACACAGTGTGAGACCTGCAATTTAAAAACGTGACCAGTCAGGTTTCCCTGGTCATATGAGTGTTTAAAATGGATGCAAACATAATACGTGCAGCTGCAGCCTAGTGAGTCAAACAGAGCTGACTGTGAAGTGTAAGGCTCATAGAAACACTCAGCAGAAGTACATTTGGTATTTACTGGCTGGTGCAAATGAGTAATCCTGCCTTCGCCTGCGAACAGGAAGTCACGAAGCAGCTCCCGACAGTTGGCGAATTCAGTTCTTTCTTTAGTCTAAAAACTTCACTTATTTGGCTGAAAATCGGTTGGCTCTCAGTTGCACATTTTGCCATCCAGCTGTTCATTGACGTGCTTTTCGAGTTGGCCCCCGTGAATCCATGCTAATGGAGTAGATGGGGTGCGAGAGACTGACCAGCTGCAGCATTTTTAGGGGAAAGTGGCACTCGAGTCCTTCATTACAGTCTCAGCATTTCTGGTGCCACAATCAGATATTCGGAGGCTGGTCCCAGCTTGAAAAATGTACTTAAAACATCTTGCTACTTGTTCATGTTGCATCTAAGGATATGTCCATCAATGTGTCTCTTCTGAAATTTTACGTGAATCACTGAACCTCCTACTTCTGTGTTGGTCTGGGCAATGCCAGCAAGGTTCATCTAGTTATATTTGTTATTAGAAACAAATTCAGATCAACACAGGACACTCAGACCTCAGCGGTAAAGCACGAACACACAGCCGAAACGTGCTAAATATAACGAGGTGAAGTGTAATGCATGTTTTCTTGCAGGAATGTGGCCCTGCATTACGTAACAGGGTGGAGTGGATGTGGTGGTTGGTGTGTGTGCGCGTGTGTGTGCGCGTGCCACGCACATTGTTTGTGTGTCTGTGCTCTGTGAAGTGTACTTTTGGTACATCTCTCCGCAGAGAATTTGGCGTGTGGGCGACAAGTGAAAGAGAAAGAGACTGACTGCTGATCAGTGGGGGTGGAAGACAGTGGAGTCAGGGGTCTTTGACTTGCTTTTCTTCCTGCTGTTTCTCCAGCCAGGACCCCCCCCCTCATCCCCCCACCATCCCCCATCCTGCAGTGTCTGCACCTTCCATCTGGTAGGGAATTTGGTGGGGGATGGAGCTCTAACAGGTGGAGCGGAGATAATCAAGCTCACCCTTCTTCTCCAGTCCCTTCCTCCCCCTCTTTGCACTTAATTGCACCACTTTTCCCCCCCTTCAGTCCTGCCTGCTTAAAATTCTCACCCCCCCCCCCTTTTCCTGAATGGCATGAGTCACCTGTGTTGTGCCTCACTCCATTTGCCCTCATTACCGTGGATGGATGCGAGCCATGCAGAATGAGGCCGGATTTGTGCCAATTGAATCTTTCGAGGACAGCCGGGTGACGATATGGACGGATGTCGGAGGACTGAGATAAATTAGCTCCCGAGAAACCTTGTTACTCATCCACTCCTGATATATTTTGCATATGCACCCGTATATCGATGAGTCACCCGCCCCGTTACGGAGACTGTTACATCACAGATACCAAGGCAACTAAGAACTGCAGAGATCGGTGCTTTGACGACTTTAGACTGCAACATGGTTTTTGTCGTTCTCCAGGTCACTCCCACCTCGAAGCCAGCGCTCCCCTACCTCGACGGCATTGGGACTGGTGCGGACTGGTCAGCTCTGTCCTGGGACTTGCCGTCTGAGCCACTCTCTACCCCCACCCCTGACTCCTCATGCGCTAATCCGCTGGACTGTGACTCCAGGCCCAGTTCAGGTAGCAGGCAGTTCGTCGGGACCGGGTTCTGTGCCCAGATTGGCCCGAGAGCCCATAGCATGCCCTCAGATACAGGGACACTTTAAGCCGCAGTAAAGCATGCGCTCAGATACAGGGACACTTTAAGCCGCAGTAAAGCATGCGCTCAAACACACTCTCCAGTCCATGGGTGATTCACTGTACAACAAAAGCACAATTCTTCTCCTCCTCAACCTTTTTTCTGCCCCTCTCCCTGCCCCCGATGCTGTTGTGGCATTCCCTCCTTCCCTCCCTCCCTCCCTCCCTCCGCAGGTTTCTACTCAGTCAGCGGGAGCTCGCTCTCCGACTCCTGCTGCTCAGTGTGCAGCGATGGCGCCCAGGCGGCAGCAGGTACATGTGTGGCCAGTAGGGGGGGCTGCTGCCCCTGGGACTGTCGACCTCATTCAGCAGACCACAGCGCCTCCCAGTGGCAAGACTCCAAAAAGCCCCCCAGTCAGAGCACACAGGCAGTGTTCGAGAAGGGAGAAAGGAGGCCATTCTCTACAGGCAAGAGCATGTTTCTTTTTTCGTTTTACATAATTAATTGACAGTGTTCTCTAAGAATGTTTTACTGGCGTGTTTGAGGCAATTGGCAAGAAACTGTAGACCAAAGACGTCCAACTCATAAAGGGGCGAGGACTCAAGTCACTGACTCACAACCCGACTCACTCAGGTCACAGAATTGATGACTTGTGACTCAACGCTGCAAAGCCCACAGAAAGACCGGGACTCAACTTGGACTTAAGGGCTGATGACTCGAGGCTTGGGCCCTATGACTCAAGAAGACTTGCGGTTATAGTCTCCCCTCTGGATACTATAAAGTTACATTTATAATTTCAGTGGATATTAATTCTCTGCTGCCTGCATTTTCATTTTGTTGAATCCAAGGTCTCTTTAGACAGTATTTTGGAAAGATACATCCCTCCTTGTATATACATGGACTTATAAACAATCACGACCGAGTGGCGACTCTTTTCAACCTACCTCAGCCTATGAAGCAGGTTTTAAATCACTAAAAGTAAAAAAAAAAAACTGACAAAGGTAGGGACTCAGGTTACATGACTCACCACTCAACTTGAACTTGAGTCAAAATGATGGAAAGACTTGACATGAACTTGAGAGACTGACTCAGACTTGACTTGGACTCACCAAGGAGTGATTTGTTCACCATCGCTGACTCATACTGACCTGTGCTGGACAGTGGAATAATACCACAGCTGAGCTCTTTGCTTTCCTCCCACGCAGGTGACTTTGAAATCAGCAGCCTCCTGTTCCTCTCCGACTTCTGCTCGGCTCTGGGAGAGGACTCCTCCCAGTCCACCCCTGGTGCATCTCTGCTCCCCCGACTCCAGTTGGACCCGAAATTCTGCTCCGACTTGGTTTCCAGGAAGAACAAAGAGGTGTACCCCTATCCTAGTCCCCTGCACGCCGTGGCCCTCCAGAGTCCCCTTTTCACTTCCTGCCAGGACCCCCCGACCCCCACACCGACCCCGGATCCCTGCCCTGACTTGACCTCTGATGATGACCTGCGACCAGAAGCTCCTGTCAAATTGCGACACCCGGCACCTCCCAATATGGCTCGCCTTGACCAGTACATATCCAAGCTGGTTCTCCGGTACCACTCCAGGCCCGTGGTGGAGCCCAGCTCCAGGCTGGGCTCTCGGAAGTGGCACACAGGGCCGGGCCGCGGCTCCAGCCAGTCGCTGGCCTCCTTTGACAGCCACGGCGCTGCCGGCGTCATGCAGCGGCGGTCCCTGCTCAGCGGCTCTGGTGGGAGCAGCTGCAGGAACTCCATCAATCTGGGCAACCTGCCATCACTGAACGGAGACGGCGTGAACCTGAGCCTCCACCTCAACCTCAGCCTGAACCTCAATCCGAATCTGAATGTGAACACCACTCTCGATGTAGATTCCAGTGACGGCAAGGGGTCGACCAACTCGTGCGACTATCCGGGTAACGACACTCCCACCCCGACACCCTCGCCGTCTTCCTCGTCCTCCGCGTCCGCGTGGAAGGGCAGGAAGAGGATTTCCACGTGCCCCCAGACGGTGAACCATCGCGGTTCGCTGGAGATAACGGGGCGCGGCTTCGGCGCGCAGGGCTTCTCACGCTCGCTGGACTGGAGTGGCATTACCCAGGAGGAGGCGGCGGCGAGTCTGAGCCGCGTCCGCAACACCTCGCCCAAGATCTGTGCCGACTCCGAGCGGGTCTGCGAGATCGCCCGTGTGTCCGGCCTCCCCCGCTCTGTGGTGGCCGGGCTTCTAGAGGAGGGGGTGGAACTGGACGCCGATTGCTTCAGGAACGAGGAGCAGGAAGAACCCTGTCCGGTCCCCGCTGCCACTTCCCGGTCCCCCGTTACGAACCCAGCGCCCCGGTCGCACCCCGGCCTACCACAGGATGTGCCAAAGCCCCAACCTGAGCAGCCCGGCCCTTGGTGGGGCGCCTCACTTCAGTATCACTCTGCCTCTACACCCGAGGTGCAGCCGGCCCCCCAGCCGTGCCCCCCAGAAAACCGCCCCCCCCAGGAAGCCAGAGCTCTCGGCCTGGTCCCCGCGGGCCACTCCCCGTCTCACTTCGACTGCCATCCCTCAGTCCTCGCTCCCCAAAGTTCCCCATCCCCTCGCAGCTCCCCCTGCGAGGCCCCGCCCCCCGAGCGGCGGGCCCTTTCGCAGCCGCGCACCCTCTTCGCCCCAGCCCCGCTCTCCGTGTTCCAGCGCAGCTCCCCGACGCAGTCGTCGCTGCCCCGCCTGCGCGCTGCCGGCCCCCCGCCTGAGGGAGACCTGCGTCCCCGGGGGGGCTCTCTCAGGCAGGAGGCCGGCTGGTACTCGGGAGGCGGCTTCCGGAGAGGGGGCGACGGCGAGCGGCTTTACCGGGGTAAGCATGCTTCCCGGGAGCTAGTGAGGGCGTCGACGGTGACCGGCTTCGTGCGCAGGGAGGGCTTCGGCCGGTGGGAGGAAGTAGGGGAGGAGGCGACTGTGAAAAGGGGGGCCAGCTTCCGGAAGAGGCTGGAAGGACTGTTTGGGGGAAGGGAGAAGGAGAGGTGGGGGGGCAGCGAGAGGGAGCGTGGGAAGCGGAAGGCTCAGATGGAGGACCTCCCCGGCACTAAGAAAATGGAGGAGGCCTCGGGGCAGGGGGGCTTTGGCCTCCCACTGACAGGGCCGCTCTACCGCTGCGGCTCCCAGGGCTTTCTGGAAGCACGGCCTCAGCGGCGCGATGCCCGGGAACGCCGGCAGCAGTGGGTGTCATCCCTGGAGATCGCCCGGGCCGGGCTGGGCCGCAGCGCCGTGGGCCTGAACCTGGATCACAAACGGCCGCTGGGCGGCGGCGGTGAGGACGAGCGCCTCTCCTCCACGGCCAGCCTCTTCCACCTGTCCCGCTCCCAGAGCCCCGAGGGCAGCTGCCCGTCGCTGTCGCCCCTCTCCTCCCCGTCCCTCTCCCCCCCTCCCCTGCCCCCCCCGCGCCTCGCCCGTTCCCGCTCCTTCCGAGACCTCGGGCGCAAGGTGTTCGGCTCGGTGAAGCCGTTCACGTTTAAGACCCAGAGTTTGCGGAAGTGAGGACTTCGGTTGCAGCCTTGTGGTGATGTGGAAGATCTGAACAGCTCAGCTTCCGCGCCATGCTGCCTTCCATTGTCTCTCGGCTGGACCATTGCATGGAGATGGGTGTGTGTGTGTGTGTGTGCGTGTGTGCTCTCTGCGGTGGGGTGTGTCTCTTTGCCTTTCTATAGACATGTACTTTGCCCGCTACATACAAAACCTGTATTCAGTGAGGGACCTATTGTGAGGTGAAGTAAACAAAAGTTATTACCACTAAAGAAAGTCAGATGTTCTGCCTGCTCACAGTTATTTTAAAGCGACAGCAGCCTGGAAATACTTTCTCTCTCTGATTCTGAAGCTTATTTACTATTTCAGTGAATGTTTCAATTGCCAAATGTGTTACGGAACATTGCATTAATGTATCTGTAAACATTTAGTCCAATTACAATGTAGCGTAGTTATGGCTTTTTTCTGTTAAGTGTAATATGAAAAAGATGATTAAAATTACGACATTTTTGCCTCAGTCACACATCTCGCTGTCCTTGTTCAACCTGGCACTGTTACAGCAGCTGGAAATGGATTTGATTAGAAAGCATTTACCAGTGAGCGTGTCAGTAACCAGCCACTCCCCATGTTCTATATATCTCCAAAATATTTATTTAGCCATAAGAAACAAATTGAAAGACATTCGGCTTGTCCTGGAAACACACAGCTTAGGTGCAAAAACCACCAGTGGTTATGGGGCATCTTCCACAGACCACGTTTAACGAAAGTAAGACACTTCATATTTGTTTAGCTACGTTTCTGTCCTTCATACCAGCTCATTTGTGTGCAGTCCTCTTCCTGGATATTTTTTTTCCGTGTCTGGATCATCTAACGCCTCACTTCCTGTTCCTGTTTTGGGCAGCATTTCACTGCCACCTGCCAGTGACTTTCAGTGCAGGTGCCCTGGAACAGGCTCCGCCCCTTCAGATGATGACATCTTACTTACTTCAGTGTGACACCACTACCTCCCTCCCCAGTGTCCTCCCGCTGCTTGCCAAACATGCCCTTGTAGAGCGCCTTTTCCCTCTGGTACTCGCTGCTCAGCCTCTCCTCGGCTCGCTGCAGGTGCCGTTTCACGTTTGCATCTGGAGGCAGGAGAGAGCCATGGCATGATGCCGTCTCTGCAGAGGCATGGCATGACGGCGCGCTGCTGGGGCTCTGACTTACCGGTAGGCTGCCCTCTGCTGGCCTCAGCGAGGTACTGCCGGGCAGTGTGTGCATCACCCAGCTCCAGAGTGGCTACCCCAGCTCTGTACAGTGCTTTGACGTCCCCTGGCCGCCACTGCAGCACACGCAGACTGTACTCTTGCACCCGGGCATAATCGACACACTCCTTCTGAAGCAGGCAGGCTAAATAACCAGACGAGATGAGGGTTAGTATTACATCTAAAGCTCGTAACTTTGTAACCTGACACGCAAGTTCTGTATGCATTTTAATTCATGCAAGGTCCTGATTTGATCCAATGCAGACTTTAAATTATTTCTCTGAAAGTGATCAAATTGCCTCAGTCTGATTGGAAGGTCGCCAGTTCGGATCCCTTCCTCAGCAGAATAGCCAAGAATCTGTTGGGCCACTGAGTAAGACCCTTAGCCCCCCAAAAATAGCTGACCCGGCGCTCAGACCACAAGCTTTGCTGCAAACTGTATGTGTGTCACATGTAAGAAACCTGCACGCTGTCACACACAAAGGAGGGCATGATGGGATATGCAAAAAGAGGCGTTCCAATGTACCTTCATAGCGCTTCATTTCATTACACATTAGTATTGGGATGAACTGCGTATAACTTAAGAGAGCTTCAGCTTCTGCGACCCCCTGACCCCCTGCCAGCTACCTGCTAGATTGTTGTAACAATCCACCTGTGTGCTCCTCAGCAGCGCCTCCTGCTGGGGGCCGAGGACAGGCGCCTGCGGGCTAAAACCCTTCAGCGTGGCCGTCACGGTGGAGTCCAGGCCTCGCAGCAGCAGCAGGGCGCGGTGGTAGCGGCCGATGGCGGCGCGGATGCGCTTCTCCCGATAGCAAGTGTTCCCCTCCGATTTCAGCCGCACGGCCTCCTGCAGTTGCCGGTCCACCTTCGTCCCCGCGCCGCCCACGGCCCCGAGCTCCTCCGAGTCGTCGGGAGAGCAGCTCGCCGCAGGCTCCATCGCTTACAGGGGTCACTCGGCTCCACTGGCTTCTCACCCTGGCTGCCATATTGGACATTACAGCAAATCCCATTACTCGTGCATTAAACTGGAAAAAATAATCACTGTAACAGAAACTAGTCAGCTAGCTAAGAGTAGTACACATTATATTGCACGTAATGGAGGGATTTCTTTAAAAGTAACACAAATTACTAATGATTACATTATTATTAATAATAACAATAATAAAATGGCTTCCAGTGACATACCCAAGCCTTGTGCCCTGTGCTGCTGAGCTAGAAGATGGGTGGATGGACAATACATCAAGTACAATCGTTCCGTACATTTCATGTTTGAAAACTATTTACCGTTTCTGTGGGATACAGAATGGGATAAAATCCACCCCTACAACTACTGCAGCAGCCAGGGCTCAACCAGAACCCAGCGGTCTCCTCCCAGAAATGCATAATGGGCCAGGCTCCAGCTGGCCAGGGAAGGTGCATGAAAACACTGTCAACATCTCAGGAAAATCAAAACTCGAGCACACATCAAAAGAGGCTTTCCAAGCTCACTGCCTAAGACAGGGTGAGGAGGGACCTGCAGGCAGATGGTATTCCTTTGAAGTGCGAGGACTCTGAGGACCCGGGGGCGTCCTCAGACAGACGCAGGACACACCGGAATAATTATAATCCCCCAGCTGGCTTTGGGACATGGGGATCCATCAGAACAAGCTGGGGACTGTGGCCTTCAAATGGGAGCTCTGGTTTGACTGGTTCTGCATTCTCCCAGCTCATCGTGAGAAGTGGAGCGAGGATGAGAGGAAGTACTCTCTGTGACTGCCTGGCATCGTCCCGAAAGCACGTCATACATGCCGTATGATGCTTAACACCTCAGGAGGACAGGCAGTGGGTGTCAATATGCTTACTTGACCACACCTGTGTTCTCGCGTTCCATTTTTACATCACCTGCCATTGCCGGGGACCAGTCCCAATACTGGGGAGAAAAAAAAGTACAGCGGACGGTAAAAATCCCCAGATGATGGTCTTACTCCGTCTGAAATATGATGGATGCATCAGTCGCATCCTCCCTGTATGAGACCAATCCCCTAATTCACTGCTCCCCAAGTTCATTCTTGGGAAGCAAGTTAGGGAGACTGCTATTGCCAAGAACACAAGTACAATCTTTGCATTCTTGGTATTCTGATACACCCACTGTTCTAATCTTACTGTTAAATAACAGAGTTTAACATGCATGCTTTGTGCAGAAACAGAGGGATGTCACAAGCTAAATCTCTCCCATGTCCACAGCAACATCCATCCATTTTCTACAACCGCTTGTCCTATTCAGGGTGGTGGGGGGGGGGTGCTGGTGCAAGGTGGAGAAAACCCAGGACAGGTCACCAACCCATCACCGGTCACCAACCCATCGCAGGGCACCATCACACACCAACGGGCAATTTCGTAACTTCAGTTAACCTCATTGTGCTTTTGGACTGGGGGGGGGAACCAGAGGACACCCCACGACGACAAACACCACAGGCAAACACCACACCCATGGCAGAGACTCGAACCCTGGTCCCAGAGGTAATATATAGAAGTGATTCCCTTTGAGTTTTGGGAATGCCTTGCGTTCCAATTTAGAGAATAATACTGCCCCATAAAGGCAGAACCCAGTAACTGCATATTTGATCTAAATTGAGATATGACAGAAATAGGCTGTTTTATCTCCTGACAAAATATCTTGGCTTAATTATGTTCGGTTCTGTAGAACACAGAGTTTGAAAATTACTAGAAAATCCAACCCGAAACACCGTTTTTCTCAGTTTCAGTGTCAGCGTAGTTACCAGATGCTTTGCCTTTGTTGGGCAGAATGCATTGTAGACATTTTACCCAACTGTACCGCATCCCTTAGAAGCCCCGAGAACAGGGGGCCTTTCCAGCACGACAATGATTGTGAAAAAGGTCTAAAACACAATATCCACACCCTTCAACGCAGTCCACGATGTATTAACTATAATTAGCTTATTGATAAACTATTAATAATCAGCTTGTCGGTGCAGGGAAGTAAACAAAGTAATCTTTAAAAATGCGTTTTAAGTACAGGTGTGTCGGGGGTATTAAGAGACTTAATTTATATTCCTAAATCTAAACATTACCAGTCGCCTGGATGTCCGCAGATTCTGTGCTACCCATTAAATAATCACACCCAGTACCGAAAAAGCTCCTTTGCTGTAACACATTCGCATTCACCATTTAAGTCGTTCTCCCTTCCCGATCGATGGCCCGGCCAGCTAAGGACGCGGAGGGTCGTGCTCGGAAGCCCGCAGGCGGCCCCCGGGATGCGGCATCTTGCGCCCGCTTACGGTCCGCAGATACGCCGCCTCGCCCGCTAAACGCCCGCCAATCCGCAAGCAACTTTCGCATCAGAGGCAATTTGCAAGCTCGAGTTGGTATTACCCTAAGGCACATGGTGGGGCTGCGCATGCAGTCTCGATCCGCACGCACTGACTGCCCCCAACACCGGAGAAACGCGCCATGGGCCGATAATACGCTTACCACGTGCGTATACTCACATGCCGACCGTACCGTGTTTATTCGCTCGGCTGATGCTTCCGCCCTCACCATAGAAAAGGATGAAGATGTCTTCTTTATGTTCCCAGATATTTTGGTTTCAATGCAGATGTAACCGCAAAGAGAGAATTTGCTGCCACCTACTGTACCGGAGCATACAAAATAAAATGCCTGGTTCTAGATGAGCGGTTCTTAACCCCTTTATTGTGCCATTATTGACATTATTATCCCCATTGGCAGTCAGATGAAGCCTATTGATAGCTCCCAGAAAGGTTTTTAATGCATAAAATGAAATACATACAAAGGACCGAATTAAATTGAAATATTGAGGAACAAAGTTGTATATCCATCCAAAGTTATGATATAGTTAACTTACGTGCATCTTTACTAACACCTTAAATAATAAGGCAATATATTTAAAATATACACAAAATACAAAAATGTTACTATAAAATGTATAGCATTTAATAAGTCAATTAAGACATGAACAAAATAATTGTCTTGATGACACTGAATTGTCCCCTAGCATTTTTAAAGAATGCAACTAAGTAGTATTACTGGATTTTTTAATGGGGTTTCGAAATAATGATATACAATATATAAATAATTTGTTGATGAAAACCAGTAACTGGGGTGAGTGATCAGGACACAGGGTTCCAGCCGAGGACTGATGGGAGACCAGTAAATACCACTATATGTCAGCACACTTGGAAATGCCACACAAATCACTTCCCCAAATTCCATTAGTGTCTGGGTCCAGCTGATGCCCTGTTAGCTCAAGGCCAGATGAGGATGAGGTAAGAATACAAACCAGGCTCTGTGCAGTACCGGCAGGCCTCCGCAGCAGAGTATGGATAACCAGGTACGACATGGAAGTGCCCACATGCAGTAGCCCACATCATTAGGGGGATCTGGGAGGATCAAGGCGAAAACGGTGCATGCAATATTCCTGAGTACTCTGGGTGGCCACTGTGACTGCTTGGCTCACAATGGAGACCAGCACTGTATTGTTAAAGCGGTTTTTGATAGTTTGACACAAGCAATTGAAATTGATCAGTGAACCAAAGGGGCAATTAGAATATCAGACAATGCCAAACTCCAGCAAAGAGCAAGTATTTCTGGGTGGTTTAAAGCACAACCAGCAAGTGTCTGAGCGTATGAACTGCATTTTACTGACTTACCAGGCAAAATGCTTTAGTTTATATAATTTGATTCCACGACATTCCAGTGACGATGAACGAAGTGGAGTTGCACAAATCTTCTTGTCTATTACAGGCCCCAGGCTCCAGCTCTCGTTAACAGGGTGAGCCAGGAAGATTATTTATTATTTATTTATTTATTTTTTTTGGGGGGGGGGGGGGGACTTCAATATAAAAAAAAAAAATTTTGGCTGGGTGGCCACCAAATTT
>JAODKN010000002.1:9175580-9186806 GCA_026774425.1 Petrocephalus zakoni
GTATACAGTCACACAAACGGAGGCGGAGAACAGAGTACACAGTCACACAGATGGAGGTGGAGAACAGAGTATACAGTCACACAAACAGAGGTGGAGAACACAGTATACAGTCACACAAACGGAGGCGGAGAACAGAGTACACAGTCACACAGATGGAGGTGGAGAACAGAGTATACAGTTGCAAACAGAGGTGGAGAACAGAGTATACAGTCACACAGACGGAGGTGGAGAACAGAGTATACAGTCACACAAACAGAGGTGGAGAACAGAGTATACAGTCACACAGACGGAGGTGGAGAACAGAGTATACAGTCACACAAACGGAGGTGGAGAACAGAGTACACAGTCACACAGATGGAGGTGGAGAACAGAGTATACAGTCACGCAAACAGAGGTGGAGAACAGAGTATACAGTCACGCAAACAGAGGTGGAGAACAGAGTACACAGTCACACAGACGGAGGTGGAGAACAGAGTATACAGTCACGCAAACGGAGATGGAGAACAGAGTATACAGTCACGCAAACAGAGGTGGAGAACAGAGTATACAGTCACACAAGTGAAGGTGGAGAACAGAGTACACAGTCACACAAGTGGAGGTGGAGAACAGAGTATACAGTCACACAAACGGAGGTGGAGAACAGAGTATACAGTCACGCAAACAGAGGTGGAGAACAGAGTACACAGTCACACAGATGGAGGTGGAGAACAGAGTATACAGTCACGCAAACAGAGGTGGAGAACAGAGTATACAGTCACGCAAACAGAGGTGGAGAACAGAGTACACAGTCACACAGACGGAGGTGGAGAACAGAGTATACAGTCACGCAAACGGAGGTGGAGAACAGAGTATACAGTCACGCAAACAGAGGTGGAGAACAGAGTATACAGTCACAGAAGTGAAGGTGGAGAACAGAGTACACAGTCACACAAGTGGAGGTGGAGAACAGAGTATACAGTCACGCAAACGGAGGTGGAGAACAGAGTATACAGTCACACAAACGGAGGTGGAGAACAGAGTATACAGTCACACAAGTGGAGGTGGAGAACAGAGTATACAGTCACACAAACGGAGGCGGAGAACAGAGTATATAGTCACACAAGTGGAGGTGGAGAACAGAGTATACAGTCACGCAAGTAGAGGTGGAGAACAGAGTATACAGTCACACAAACGGAGGTGGAGAACAGAGTATACAGTCACACAAACGGAGGTGGAGAACAGATAGTAGCAAACATACCATCATGTTTAACATCTATGCTCACCTCAGCCAGGAACGGATAAGGACACTGAGGCTTTTTATGCCAAGTAAATATAATGTTTGGCCGACTTCAAGTCATTCCTTGGGAATGGTCTTGAAATCCACAGATAATTTAATTTACATTTAAATCTCAATTTGCATTGTAATGCCTTATGCTGTCAGCAGCTGTTGAACATGCTGTAATGCTTATGAAAATTATCCTGACGATTATAATGCATTATAAAGGTATCTATAAGACATTATAGATGCCAGCCTTACGCAAAGAATTACCATAAATACTACAGAAGTATGAAGGCTTCTCATCTCTTTGCCCATGAAATACACAAGGACTTAACAGCTGTGTGTTTAGTCCCAAGTGACAATATCTTTTCCCTGGTTTCTCTGGCTCTGTCACTGTGTGATAAACTGTTTGACAAACGGCTGACACATTACGGAGTAACAGTCAGGACAAAGACAGTCCCTAGAGAAGTCAGCATCTGACTGTCACGGGGGTGATGTTGTGTAGTCAGGGCTCTAGACCGCCTTAAGAGCTGACTGACCAGCCGCCCAACACAGAACTGACCTTGGTTTCTCATTTGGCAATAGCAGAGGGCGCCCCCGAGCGGTGGAAGTGGACGATCTGCCACTTGCCGTCACGCCGGTGCCAGATGCGAGACTCCTCGGACTGAGCTGTGCGGGGCATCCCATTGGTGTCGATGTACTGGGTGATGCGGACGTAGGCGATGCAGGCGGCTTCATCGCCGACCAAGTGGATGTGTGGGTTCAGGATGGTGGTGTGAACCGGCTTGCTGTTCTTTGACCACACTGCCCAAGGCGATAGGACATATCATATGTAGCTGGTATTACACGTGCATACAATGTAAAATCGATGTATAATACTAACTGTCGTGTAGCACCCATTTCAGCCCTGTTATGTAACTGTTACATAAGGTGTAAACACTGGCACATGGTCATTCAGAAGGAGAATGGTCTTCATTTGAAGCCTGCAAGTGGATTGCCACACCAGGCACTGTTTTTCATAAAATTTCTGTTTATAGTAAAAAAAAAACATGGACTTTGTGCAAGTTTTTGTCCCGTTGAGATAGTTATCATTTCTGGCCTTTTTTCACGTACATTCTGCTCTCTAAAGTCTGGTTTGTGTTACGATATTTTTTCACTTAATTCTTTCAGTACTGTTTGCACAGGGCGTTTGTCTCTGAAAGATACTGCATGCTGAGCAAAGCCAGCAGTAACGTACAGAACAGCGCACTGAGACTTAAAGATTATGGCCAATTATCTACTTTGATCTGCTTCGGGACGAGACGTCTTTGGGAAGAAGAAGGATGGTGTATTTCCAATTTTATATACTCATTGTAACCTGTTTCAACTACTGTGTAAAATTACACCGTGTATACAACAAAATCTATACCCAGGACTATTTTTATTGGCTGGGTTGGGAGAGGCTATAACTGGATATTTTTGGTATCAGTGTAAGTTTTGCATTTATGTTGCTGCTGTCAATTTAATTTATAAAGAGTCACAGAGTACTCAACTGGTTGGTTGAAACAAAACCTTGATTTTTCCTTACTGGACTAGAACTTTCCACCTCTGGCTACAGCTTAATTGATTCAGACATAGCCAACGCCGTCACTCCGGCTTACGGTTCTCAAAGTAGAAGCGGTGAAAATCCAGGCCCTCCACCAAATTTCCCAGGGCTTCAGGTTCGAAAGCCGTGACGCTTGGGTCGCACATCTTCCTGCAGAGTCAGGGAGGGAAGCGATACGGGAACCGTAAGCGTCTGATGGCGACTAATGGGGCAGTGCAAACCGTGCCATCGGAAGCTGGCGATGGCAGTGGGGATGGACATGGTGACAGCACCAGCATTTGTAGTGAGCACCCCCCCCACCCCCCAAAGCTCTCACCGTTTCAACCTCTCAACATGTGAAGCCTTTTTCTTATATACTTAAAGGCACAGGAACATGAACTGGAGCAGAAGCAAATCTAATGACACAGACGCTCCTCCTAGAGATCCGGGAGACTAGTTGCGTCTTAAGCTTTCGATAAGCCCTTAAAATGCATCCCATTATGTCCCCATATTGTCGGACATTTTTTTTTTTGCCTTTCAATCAACGTCTGGGTAAAAAAAATCAAAGACTAGTATATCTCATTAAACAGACAGAGGAATGTCACAGGGAGTGTTACGGAGCTGACGGCGTCATAACCTGGGACTACAGCATGGCAGTAAAAGCCGACACTTAAAATAACTTCTTACTGAAGTGCTGATTTATTAATGACTGCAAGGCTTTCAAGTCAATAGCATGATAAAAATGGCATTTTGAGATTTGGCAGATATTTTAATAGGGGTGATGCTATCAGGACGTGACCTTTTCCCTTTTGAGCAGGAAAGGAGTAGCTTGACAGAAGCGACCCAGAGGTTCCGACTTACGTGTAGCTCTCGAAGTCCCCGTTACTAATGGCTTCAATGAGCTGTTCCGTCACCTTAATGATCTCCTGCTTCCTCACTGCGCAGGACAGAAAACACGATGACATATCCTGGCAGCATTCCTAGACTTTCAGTAACTTTATAGAAGAACGAAAAAGCAAAAACACAACCAAACAACAACAGCATGGTTGTTCTCCGAGTTTGTCACTGAATGCATTTAAATTTTTCAAGGTTTACCATTTGAAACCTGAGTGAATCCCAGAGCTATGGGTGGAGTTGGGGCTCTGAGGCTAGGGATTTGTGCCAGCAATTGGAAGGTTGCTGGTTTGAATCCAGCCAACTCCATTGCGCCCTTGAGTAAGGCCCTTAACCTGCAGGTGCTTTGTTCTGAGTATGACGTTAACCTACATCTGGCCCTGCAGGTAGGTCCTACAACTTCAGGGGGAAATTTGGGGTTTGGTGGCAGGATCGGCATTCCAGACTCAGGGAGAAACTTCATACTGTTCAGCTCCATCTGAGCAAGGTTGAGGTACCACCCACTGCATTCAGGTTCTCATCCCTGAGATGGGCTGTATCAGCGCATGGCCCCTTAGCTAGCCAGAGAATTGCTTGTAACGTAAGCCTCGATCTGTACATTTACACTCTATGGCTAGCCAGATGTTACTTATTCTTTATAGGAGGTCCCCCAAAAACGGACAGGAATTGGTCAGAAATGGCAACTGTTATAAGATGGATTCCTGGTTGATTTGGCATAGCCGTGTCTGCCTCGTATGTTTAGCTGTAGGTGCCTTTTGTATTGTAATGACAGATGAATGTTTACGCTCTATATTCATGGTGTGTGTGACCTCTGTGTTTTGTGATTCAATGGCAATATTGAGTTGTGCGACCATGAGCTGCTCTCCCGCCCCCCGAAGGTCGCGTCAGCACAGCTGGCCCTGCCTTTGATCTGAATCACAGCAGGAGTCAGCTGGGCGTCATCGACTGGGGAACGCCAGGGGCCAGGAAACTCCACCCCGCGCACACATTCTGGCCCTCGCCTACGCACACTATGTGTCTGTGTGCTCTTCTGCGCGTGTGACTGAATGCCTGTAGGTGTGTGGTGTCCCCGGTGGCAGGGGGCGGCCTCAAACAGTGTGCCCCTATACTAACCTGGGGGGAGGGGGTCCTTCCACCTTGTGAATTACTGTCTGTGTTTAATTTTTCATGACGTCCCCCATATGAATGTCAAACGTGGACTAAAAGGAAGCTGCGCCCTTAACAGCAGCCTGAAAGTGCTGACATTAGGTTTCCTGTGCCATTTTACAAAACCGTCCCCAAAACTTGGGCCTCAACTTGAGACCCTGGCTGTTCCCCGTGGGGAAATTCTCTTGTCACCTTCCCCATCTTGCTCTCCATGACACCCAAGTGAGTGCGAGTGAACCTGGCCGTGAAGAGCAGCCACTTGTAGCAGTGCCCATGGAGCAGGGGGTTAGGGGCCTTGCTCAAGGGTCTGCAGATGTGTGTTATGCCAAAACCGGGCTTGAACCAGCAACCTTCCAAACCACAGGCACACTCCCGCTGTTTCTCAAGTAGCACCCTTTCCAACCACAATGGCAGAGGTTCGAGTGACATGCTGACCTCTGGTGTCTTCATCCTCAATGGTTGTGTTGCTGCTTTCTGAAGATTCCTGCAGAGGAACACACAGGGAATAAGAGCCTGCTAGGAGTATATTAGCACATGGAGCCCATAAAACCTTGCCAACCTTTTGTCCTCCACGCTGGCACCTTGGGAAAAAATAGCCCCGGTAAGAGTAAGGGTGTGGGATATGAGGAAAGCCTTCGCCGGAGCGACCACCTGGCCCCCCGGCGCCAATCGAGTTTATCGGAAAGATGATTCTGACAACCTCAAGAATGAAACACAGCCACGGCGACAACAGAAGACAGCAGAAAGAAAGTCCAGCTCCGTTCCGAACCTCAGGCGTTTCCCTGGGAGGTGCCCGGCCTCCCACAGCCACGTGGGGGCGCTATGGCGGACTCACCGGGGGGGGGGGGGGGCTTGGGTCGCCAGCGTGAGCCGTGTGCGTGAGTGTGAGCTCAGTCACTGTAAGTGTGTATCTGTGTGTGTCTGTCATCGCACCCGTGAGATCCCGTCATTGCTGCCTCATGGGGCTCATCCAAGTGCCCTACGGAAAGGAATGCGTTTCATAAGTAGGGCACTGGTATCTCTCTCGGGCACATAGCCCCCCCCCGGGCGCCCCCTCGTCCCCAGCCAGTCATACGCTGTGTGTGTAACGCTCGTAAGCAGCTGGCAGACAGGAACATACCGGCATGCAATGAGCATCAACACTCACGTCGTGTCTCTGCATCACACTGCCAATGCACGAGGTCGGTGACCTGTGGTGAATTTCACATTCATAAACGAGTCGGCATACATCACCCCATCTAGACAGACACAGCCAGGTTCGGGAAGCCACACCCGCTAGGGAACAGCTCTCAGCGAGGGGAATTGGTACCCGTTTAGATTTAGCGATTTAGAATTTAAGAATTAGGGTGCCTCTCTCTGGCCATCCAAACTCCTGAGAACACTGTTCTGCACGTGGCGCTTGGTGCATCGAAATTAATGGAGAACCAAGATCGGAGCGGTGTTCTCTCCAAGGTGATGGAGACGTGGCTTTTCTGAGGCTCTCCAACGCGTTCACCTTAACATTCCGGGGGGCAGAACGAAGGAACTTGTTGGGTTCTGCTTTGGGTCTGAGTAAAATCAATACCATGGACCATCTGACATCCCCGGAACCTTTCAGAACCACAGGATGTCTTAATTTATATAAAGACACCATTAACAGAAACTGTGATGGGTCACTCACTGTGAACTGAGACCACAGAACAGCCACTTAAGAGAGAGACAGACACTGTCTCTGAGAACCATCTTGAAATGCTATATTTAAAAAATATAAATATATAAATAGAAATATAATTTAATAAACAATTTTTTAGCACTCTATTTCAGTCTGACTACTCAGAGAAGCAACTAAGTGCACATTTTTTTAGTGCTAGAAAAGTTCACTCTAGATAAGTTTTATCATCAAGCAAGGGCAGTGCCCTAGCCCTGGCTCTCTCTGAAGTGTCCCCCGTGTGAGCTGTGTCACGGTCAGTGACTCGAGGTCACAAACGTAGGCTTCTCTTTCGCCCTACCTTTACACCGTCAGTCTTCTTATTGGCTACAGTCTTAGCTCCTGAGCAGGAAATAAAGAAGAACAGGAAGGCAGCGATCAGAAACGGCACAAAAGCCCAGAACAGGAGAGCCAAAGGCATTCCGGAATGGCCGTCGGAAACCATGGGGCGTCCAAAAACCGATGGACTGCGAGGGATTCCGCACAGCGCAGCGCCCCGATGAACACGTCACGACCAGGTCGGCGTTGTCCTGTAACCATAAAAGCGGTGCACAGGCACAGTCTGCTTCTATCAGACAATGCTGATGGTTCCAACACAAAATGAATGTCTATTAAAAATTCAGAAACGTTCGAAACCTGATGCAGCCTTGAGGGTCGATCCTGAGGAGTTCAACCAGACCCCTGCAGAATCTAGGCCTGAGATGGATCCATTGATAAGGAAATTATTCTGTAGCCCCTGATAATAAGCAGTGACCTGTTTTAACTATTGTAGCTCCGGTCAGTTTTTTCCCCCACATTCTCCCCGTGTCTCTCAGCTTATTTGACATCCTCTCTCAAAGAGCCCAGCCTGGGTGTTTTCTCTGTTATTTCAATTGACACTTGTCTAATTATAGCCCCCGCCTTGGATGGGTCATGTGAATATCCCATCATATAGCAGTTGGGGAGGGGGGGGGGATTGGCGGTTGTCCACTGCCCAGCCCCCCCAAGCTGGCTTTGCAGCCCCTTCCTGTCCCTGTGTTAGATGCGGTGTCACGGGGCAGGGGCAGATGGGGCACCCCTATTTGTCCCCACACCGAGGTTTAGTCTGAGGTACGAACAAAGCAAGTGGCCCCAGCCAACCAGCAGTCAGATTCCCAGACGGAAGCAAAGAAAGCAGGCGTGGGTCGTTTGGCGTGAATTACGAAATGGCCATTTGGGTTTGCCTGCGTCGAAATGTGAATTCTCGCCCGGCAACGTCTCCCAGGTCACGGCGGGCAGACTGTGCTTATGTTCCCTGGCAGGTCGGCAGAAGTCTATTCCTGATTGTCGGGAATTCCTGGCCGGCTCCGGCATGCCATAGCTCCTGTTAACATCTGACACATCTAAGCCGGCACTGCAGCTTCGGGTCAGTTATGTAGCCTGACTTTATCCGGGTGCAGGCACAATGCTTTCTGCTAACGAGTTATGAGTCATTCCATGCCGTGGTGCTCAGGTCGAGGGCAATTTGTAATGTAAAAGGGTGCCATGGGCTGCAGTTTTGTACAGGAAATCAAAGGCATTAACCAGCGAAACTGGACACAAGGTTACAGGTTCAGATCAGAGGATGAGAATTTATTGCTGCAGCCTTGAGTAATACAGCAGCTCTGGTAAATATTCAACTGAACAGACAAATAAAAATAGTGGTTTGCAAGTGCCTCTGCACGATTGCCATCCGTAAACATGCATAAACAAACTCCAATAGAAATCAGCATTTTTAACAAGTGTCTATCTAAGTATTTGGCACCTGAAGCTGGTATGTTCGCGTCAGAGATTTCCCATCACCCCTTGCAGCGTAGCTACATCCATCAAATGCAATCAGCAGCCCCTCTGAGTGGGAGGCCTCCCTCACCCACACTAAGGGTCTTTAAACACAGAAATTAAGGAGTGCTGTATCGGTGGGACTTCTCTTTAAACCGCACAGGGCACCGAGTAAGTTTGTTTAATTTAGCCACTGATGAGGTGGGCCACACTTAACAGAAGCACCGCCGGTCTAGCCAAATATGAAGAAAAAAAAAAACTTCTACATCCCAGTAACCCGCTTTCTGGTTAAGATACTCTCCACTCACCCGATTATGTGAAAAACTTACCAGTCATCCTCCCCGTCCCGTCTATAAAATCTACTCTTGTGCTGGTTGCCTCAGAAATGGGACACTAAGAGGTTCTGCTGTAAGTGCTTCCCAGCAAGTGAAGGTGCCACGTAGCTAAGCCAGGCAGCTGGCTGTCGCATTGACCTGTTCCAGAGCTTCGGAGCACATACTGCATGATCGTGCAAGTCAGCCACGTGTGAGACATTCACCCAGGCTGACCCGGGCTCTAGATTCACAGCTGGGTTGAAGGTATCGCCTCAATATTTACCTGTAAAGTTCCGTGTTGCCAACATAGTGGTAAGAATAGCGCCCTGGAAGACAAGAGAAAATGGGTGAATCATATTGTGAGGAGTCTGCCGTTGTCACAAACGAATTTCGCAAACTGCCACAGCAAGGACATAGCTGACCTCTATAATTCTCTTTTGGAAGAATTTTTTTAACAACCAATGCAACAAGTGCCATGGGAGCCTGAGGACAGAGGACCATACGAACGAAGGTAACGGCTTTGACATCGGTTCATTTTGACTAAAATCCAAACACATTATGGGTTATGTCTTAGTGTGTATGTATTTCTGCATTGTTATGGGCAATCTCAAACAAATTCCCTCTACCAGCACACCCAGACCATTAATTCCATAGGCAGTGGCAAACCCTTCGCATAACAGGCCATTATACTTCTTATAATGAGCCCTAAGATTTTTTTTCCTTCCTTTCTGGACACCTGTCCATGCACACAAGCAAAGCATCTGACCCATGCATCTATATTCTGTAACCAGTTATCCTATTCAGGGCTGTGGGGGGTTCGGAGCCTGTGGGCACAAGCCAGGGAACAACCCGGGATGGGGCGCCGACCCATCACAGGGCACGGTCACACACCAGTTACTCACACGTGCACACCACGGGCATTTTGGTAACTCCAATTAACCTCAGCATGTGTTTGGACTGTAGGGGAAACCGGAGTACCTAGAGGAAACCCTGCGATGAGATGGGGAGAACATGCAAACTCCTCACACATGGAGTCATGGCAGAGACTCGAACGTCGGTCCCAGAGTTGTGAGGCAACAGTGCTACCTACTGTACCACTGTGCCACCCCCAAGCCTATGACCCTTAGTGGTTAAATGTTACAGATTAATATCCATAAGGTATACAATATCAACTTTTATAGCCTTATCATAAAAAGAAATTGTTAAATATAGACACATGAAGATATACTGTATATACATGGTTTGGTCTCCGGCGGCCCATGATGCAATGTAACATGTAAGCCGGATACTCCTGTGGGATCCTTAGGGGCGTCTTCCCAGCGCCGGTCCCTGCCCCCACCCCCTGGCCCCGCCCCCTGGCCCCACCCCTGCTTCTCCGTACCTTCAGTTTCCTGCGCGCATTGAACTTCTTCAGGCACTCCACTGTCTCCTGTCTGTGCATGCAGGAGGCCACGGTTGACCGGTGCTGGTGGAGGAGAAGAGACAAGGTCAGGCCCCGGTGGGTGGCTGCGAGGGAGAACTTTACGCCAGGAGGAGGGCGGGGGCAAGCCATACTGAGATCCATGGGTGCTTGAGGGCTTCGGAAGCAGTGATTCGCTTTGCCGGATTGATGGTCAGCATCTTGTTGATGAGGTCCTTGGCCTCGGGGGTGACGGTGTCCCATTCGGGCGAGGGGAACTATGGTGGGGGAAGAAGGAGGGGTGAGCGGCAAGGGGGGGGGGGGCACTTCACACACACCTCGAAAAAGTGAAGCACAACCGCTCACATCATAAGCTCCGGCCTTGATCTGCTGATAGAGCCGGTGCTGGTCCTCGTCCCAGAAGGGGGGGTAGCCCACCAGCAGGATGTATAATATTACACCTGGTGTGGGAGACAGGGGGAGTTTGTCATTGTAGTGAGAATGTTATATGGACACTTACATAATGTAACTTATTATAGTGTTTTTTTCCAGCAGAATTATACCGCTCATAATGTATTAAATCTGACAAAGATCTGTCTTCAAAATCTCACAGTAATTGTATCAGGGGTGTAGCAAAAACCTCTGGACCTCCTGCAACTTCCAATCTGAAGGAATTTTCCAGGGGAGACCTTGCAGTGCAGAGGTGTAATGTTTCCTGAGCAGTAGATATTATCTTTTTGTGCTGAGGGGCCCCTGTAAAGTGCCAGGCCCCCCGACTCTGCCAGGGTATCTCTGCCCCTCCAGCGCCCCTGAATAGTTTATTCAGCAGGTAATTTAATCCAATACGAAGACTTTGCAGCATGTTTTTGCGGAATACAATCATATAACTGTAACTGGCATGCATCGGAGAGACTAGGGATGGGTACCGAAACCAGGTACTAAACGAGCCCCGGGGCTACATTTTTAAAGACTGGAGAATTGATACGTTATTGATATTGCGGTATTAACGGTACTGCTTTCGGTACTGGAGAAATTAATAAATCTGTTTTTTTGTTTCTACATAAGCATAAGCTTTACCAGTTTATCTGACCAGCTCCGTTACTGATTACCATCAGGGCTTGACATTGGCACCCGCCCACCCGACAAATGCGGGTAAAATTCGGCTGTGGCGGGTAATAACTTTAGTCT
>JAODKN010000002.1:9216622-9239111 GCA_026774425.1 Petrocephalus zakoni
CCCGACTCATCAAAGCTGTTATTTATCCTGAGAGCTCTATTTGCGTGTCTATTAAATCCCACAGACTCTCCAATCACATTCACATGCAAAAACAAACAAACAAGCACATTCATTACTACCAAAAGGCTACAGCAGGTGATCTTCTCCACCTGACTTGGAAAGTGTAAGCTACATTTTGTCCTCCATTAGAACCAACGCTATGATTTTGTTGCTTCTCCAAAGATTTCGCAGAATTTTGTCCACAGCTACTTAGGATTTCACCTGGCCTGTCTTTGCTGTCATCTGCCACCTTTCAGACACTGAAGTACAAAGACATTTCCCTTGAATACCGCAGTCATGCAAAAAATATGTATCATTCCGCCTGGATTGTGAATTATGTAATATCAGAGCACATTACATCCTATTTTTACTTGATGAAATACTGTATAAACCATTGCACACCTATTCTGAGTCACTGTTACGCTAAATGTAATCTGCATGTTCATCTCTTTACCCAGATATACTCTTCAGAAAATCCAAAAAGTCAAAAGCCCCAAAGACTCTGCTAGTTATGAGTTATGACTCCCCGTTGCCAGAGAGGTGCAGTCTAAAATCAAAGCCACCCCGAGGAACCTCACCCAATAACAGTGCACTGTTTGTTGGTCTATGTGACGTGAAGCTGGATGCCAAATCCCTATTTCAGGCCAGCACCAGTAGAAGAACATAGAGACGGTCTGAATCAAAGGATAATTCAGGCCCCTCCCCACTCTTTAAACAACAGATCTAACGTTCAACTACCCAGTGGTTACCGGTTTAGCAGCAGACAAACAAGTGAGCAAGAAAAAGGTATCTCTGACCCGCTTCTGAAGCTCACTGGCTTCATAGCCATTTCTGTAGCTAAACAAACCCTGTCACTTTCACTTTCAGTGGGAGCACAGTGAGCGGTTCAGCCTGTCTCCCATCCCACTGCCCTGCAGGTCGGTCCGCGGCTGGGCGGACAGTCAAGGACTCCTATACTATCATTTCAAGTTTGTCCACAGTTGAATCTGACAAGGCAAAAAATCCTGGGGGAGAGTAAATGCTCAGACGGCAGCTGTTACACAATCGATGGCGCCATACGTACGTAAGGCGTCAGGTGGCTACGCGTGATGCCCTCGGAGCAGGACGAGGTACACCGGTTTGGGGAAAAGCGGTGCCAGTCAGCACCTCCTTATTGTACGTCAAACTCTAAACCCAAAATCAAAGGACAAAAAAAATATACAGAGCACGACATTATCTATCTATAAGTAGAAATGTTGTAAAATGCACGTAAGCCCTCTTAAAGATTTATTTACTATGCAAAGCGGCAATTTTCACTTAATGGTGCTGCACATTTAAGAACTCTCGTATTTTACCAGGTATCTTGAAGTTTTTGTGTGTTGCATCCAGTTCTTCCTGCATTCTCTCATCAGTTCCACCAAACATATTTGCGATCATACTATGTGTACTGTGCCCAACTCCACCGGAACTGTGCCTGGGCCCACCTCTTCCAGCGGGCCTGGGCAAGGTATGGAGCGATTACAATAGTCAAATGAACTGGACTTTGGGTGTCAAATGTACTCGTTACATAGGCTTTTCAGTGAGTGCCATATTAATACCAACTGATACTTTATTTTTCCCCATGGGGAAATTGCCTTCTCACCTCCCCCAACCTTGCTCTCTGAGAGTAGCTCCGTCACCTCATGCAGCGCCCAGGGAGCTGGGGGTTAAGGGCCTCGCTCAAGGGCCCACAGACGTGCCGAGGCTGGGCTTGAACCCAGCGACCTTCTGATCACAGGCACAAAGGCTCAACCCGCTGAGCCACAATCTGCCTCCAAGCTATCCACAATCATATCAAATATATTACTTATTAAATCACATTATAAGACATTTGTGAACAGGATGGGGTGAATGGGATTCTCTGCTTGGTGCACATGCCCAAATGCCCACAGGGATAATCCAGGCCAGTCCGCCAAGCAGCACTTCCTCTCCCATATCCCTATCTTCTCCCATCCTTCCTCACTTCCAGGTGCATCCCAGTCACCTACCATTCTTGCTCTTTGCTTCTAAAATTTGTTGCAGAATCAGTTGAAGCATCACAAATTAGAAGTCATCAACTGCCACCTACCAGCATTTGTGGACCAGCCAGTTGACTTCACTGTTCAACAACGCTCGACTGTCCGACCGCATCGGCAGCACCCCTTATTGGAAGTCTGCATTGTCTGCAGGTCAATAATAGAATATAATATATACCCTAGCCAAAGCGTTTCCAAAGTTTCCATCACAAGGTATTGAATAATTTACGTAGTAGTTTTCCACAATTTTTTTCTTGGATATTGCATGTTCTCCCTGTCTTGCAGATTTACTCTGCATAACATCATGAATATCAGGCCTCATTTGACTGAGTATGCAGCTCATTTAGCCCAGATACTTATCATCTCACAACTAGACTGCAGCTCTTTACTGACAGGACGCCTTGTGCTGTCAAGCTGCTGCAGGAGAATCTGAATGCGGCAGCACATCTGGCATTCAGTCACCCTAACTGCTCTCACGCTACACCTCTCCTGGTCTCTCTTCATTGGCTCCCTCTAGATGTTTGCATCAAGTTCTCGTCCTTGGTGTTGGCTTTCAGAGCTGTTAATGGAAAGACAGCCGTCTCCCTTAAGATGCTCCTCAATAACTACATCCCATCTTGTCTTTTTCAGGCAACAAACCAATGGCTCTGAGTGATCCCTCAACCACTAGTCATTTTTCACTCGTGGCTCCCCTTTAGTGGAATGAGCTGCCAGATTCCATCTCGACTTTCAAGAAACACCAAGACTGTTCCGGCACACCTGTACTAGACTGCACCACACTCTTACTTCTATGCTTTGTTTTCAAAAGACTGCATGGTCCCATTAGGTTTTGACAATGTTTGAAATACATTGTGTAGCTCTTGCTATGGTACTACTCACACTTGTTACTGGCCATTCACTGGCAGCTCAGCCTAACTGTATTTACCTCTCAACAGCTTTGGACAAAGTACAGTATCTGCTAAATAAATGAATGTAACTGTAAGACATTTCCTATATATTTATTCTTTTAATAAAAGAAGTTTTACAGAGGGATCTGTAATATCGATGGTGTACAAATCATACATATAAACCTTTGACTTATAAAGTAGCATAAAACATGCTGGATTTTTCCTGAGCTGAGTTTTAATATGTCTCAAGGTAAATTATGTCAACAAAGGCTGCTTCTTCTCCTGCTGGCTGTGGATAATGTCCCGAGGCAGGTTGCACAATGCCAGTTCGCTCCCAGCTCCCACCTTGGGATTTGCTCTAGTCAAACATTCCGTTACACAGAGTCAAGCGTCTCCCACTGACGAATTCCATCCCTCCTGGGCTGTCATAGCACACAAGCCCACGTGGGCATGTTGGTAAACATTGGATATCAATGGCTGGACACCATCCAGACTAGAGCGTGGCTCAGCAAGCCAGACCTTGGTCACCCTGGCCTCAGTCTTGTGTCGGTACCCATATGCTGTTTTATATGACGTTCTCAAGGGTACTAGAGGCACCCTAAACCAATATACACACACATGCACAATATATATATATGCACACAATGTGTGTGTGTAATAAAATATTGTGACATTGACCTTCTTACCTATTTGTAATCTGTTGCAATATATGTGTTTCCCAAGCACTAATCTATTTACGAAATAATATAAACATAAATTTGTAAACAGTACACAATAGATGCCACATATGCCTACAGGTGTTTTTAATGGAAATTTTGATTTACATGGCATTCATAATTAATCTTAAATTTGCAATTAGGCTACTAAAATTGGGACCATTTCACAATAAGACTACCCTTATAAAGGGTTATGAATGGTTTATGGTTATGGTTTTTAATAAGTTATTATTTAGATTGTAACACTATTCAAATAAGAAATTACATACAAGTTATAACACAGTTTTTTATTAATGAGTTACTACCATTCAGAAGTGGCAAAAGGGAGCTTAAAGTGGAACCTTAAAATTAAATACAGACATGTGAGTACACCAAGGTGTTAAAGCATTTTTATGTAATTGTTTTATTGACACAATCATTACTGTCATCATTTATATTCATAGAAGCAGCACTAGTAAATAGTGTTCTCTTAAAAACAGAGGAAAAAAATTATTTGACAATTGTGTAATATTCATTTTATACTGGGTGTTTTTCTGCCAAGTAGACCTATGCAACGCTTTTACACCACTGTCACAATACTAATCCCCAGTGTTTTAATATTTTCTTCGACCTTACTGTCTGTATTTTATCAATTATCCTGAAAATGTCCTATAAGGTCAGCACAGTTGAGGCTGCATGGAGCAGCCAATCGGCAGATTGGTTAATGGTTCTAATCTGTTTAGCCTGCTTTCAGTGTAAATGCTTCGGGGCCATCCTGAGTGCTGCAGCGGCTGAAAATGAAACCCATTTGCTTTGGCATAGTTCACTTATTGTTTTGCACACTACTCTTCTCTTCCTTTATTCCCATTTACACATCATTCCCTGCTTTGGGTGTTACTTTCAAAAGAAATAATGGCATAATCAAATGTTTCTTGATACGCATTTCTATTATATAGTTTTCTATGTATTTTTCTACGCAGTGAGCTTTCATTTATGGGTCATATGAAACACTTCAGATACACTTTACTCCTCGGACTGTAACACAGAGTGTCCGAGCAGGAGTTTAAAAAAAAGGTTGATTTTAAAAAGGCATACAAAACTGACAACCCAGTGGCATAATCAGGTATCTTCCTGACGCATCTCTTCATGAGTAACGAGATTACGGGGCGTCCACTTCCTGCTTTCCTTGTAAAGGACACAGCAAGCGGGCTTTCAGGAGAACCCCAGCCACCCCAGAGGGAAGCATTAACAAAGGCTGCACTGTCATTAAAGTCTCCCTCCCCTGGAGCGACAGCTTTTTGGCAACATGCGCCCACACATACTCTATGAGCAGTGTGGATATAAATCCTCCAGCGACCCTCGCAGCTCTATGGCCACAGTCCCTTAGTCCCTCCTGCAATTCAGGGGTGGAGGTGCTGTGCTCTGCCAGGGAAAATGTATCAACCCCCCCCTCAGATCATTATCACACTCTCTGGGCCTGTGTACCCTGACCCAGTCTTCACGGAGAATCTAAACAGAGAACTCATTCTCAAAATCTGTTTCTTTGTTTTAATGATGGATATTCAGCAGAAATAACTATATCAGCAACATCAATATGGTGCAATGAGCTGCTGAGCTACATCTGCTCACCAGATTCGATCTCCACCTTCAAGAAACGCCTCGAGACCCATCTGTTCCATGAATTCCTTTACTAGCCTGACGACTGTTTTGGTTCCCTGAACGTTCCGGAATGTTGCACTTCAGGTCCTTATTTGGTTCCTGCTTTGTTAATAATTATTGTGTCGTTGTTGTGCAACTCCGGCTCCAATATTGCTGACATTTGTACCTGGGCGTTTGCTGGAAGCTCAGACTAACCCCACTAATGCCTAGTTGACTCCTTGACAGCATAAATGTTTGCAATGTGCTATTTGCCTTGCATCTAAGTCGCATTGGGCAAAAGTGTCTGCGATGTAATTTTTCCTATTGTTAAATACTTGGTTAGCAAGGAGCCAGCATATATTCTCAAGACTGCACTTATTTGAACATTTGAAATAGCGCTGAGTAAAATGGCTTCTTCGGGAGCTTGTCAGACGTCCAGTTTCCAGACTGTAGAATGCACCCACACCAAGGCACTGTTAGCTTGTTTGCTTTTCCTTCTATCCGAAGTTTCTGAATTGTACCCTGGTTTTCAGCTCACCATCTCTGCTACCTTCAGGCCTCTCTGTCTCTACATACATATGATCCAACACTTCCTTCATTAGGTCCTCACACTGATGTCTCCAAGGTCTGCCAGACTGATAAAGCCACCTCCCCCTGGAACCTCTTCTGCATCTTCTTCAACCTCTTCCACACTCACCCCTGTATTTATTCACGCTATGAACACCCCACTCCAGATTGGTCATTCCCCCGTACATGTAAGCAATCTTAAGTATCTATTCACTACTATTCAGCATCCAGCGCAATCTGACCTTCCCGGCAGAAGACACCACAATCTTGGCTCAGCATGCCATGTGCCTCGCTCAAATCCTAGCTTGGATGACGTAGCTTGTCTTGTCCCTGCCAACTCTACCTTTCTATAAAACATCACCTGCTTGGTCCTGCTTGGATGACCAATGTTGTCTCCATCAAGGTTTCCTGGAACCTATAATGATAATGATATATCACCAGCTATCCTTTGCTGACCACACTGAAGATATCTTCCAACCTTGTAGATTTATTTTGTATAACATCAAGAAGATAAGACTTTACCTTATCCAAAGAAGCAGCTCCATTCCTTACAAGGCATTTCTCATTTAATGACCAGATTAATGTAACTCTGCAGTGACAAAGCTGCCAGAATGAGCCACTGAAGCTGATTCAAAATACAGCAGTACACCTGTTACTCAACTCACTGAACTGTTACACCTTTTCTTGCCTGCCACCACTGGCTCCCTATATCTACTCACATCAAGTTCATGTCCTTGGTGCTGTCTTTTGTTTTAATGGAACATCACCTACCTATATTGAGTGGCTCATCTGGAACTACGTTCCATCTCTGTGGTCACCTGGTGACTTTTCCACCACCTGAAATCAAGTCTAATACTATGTTTTTCATGCGTGGCTCCTCAATGGCGTAATTTAGCTCCTACAAGAGTCTCTTGGTGTTATTTATTCAAATATATGTTCTGATGGTATGATGTAATCAGTTTTTCTATGACTCTTGTCCCTATACTGTCTAGCACTTGTTACTAGTCACTCATTGGATGCTCAGACTAGGACCTGTACCTAAGCTGGCTCCTTGATGTATTATCTGCCCCACTCATATGTCACTTTGGACAAAAGCGTCTGCTAAACAAACAAATTTAAATAAATGTAAATGTCCTACTGCAAAAGGGGTGGCCCAGATACCTCTGCATGTTCCCAGACGGGGTTCAATCTGCAGGTCACATGACTGAGAGGAACCCTGGCAAAGTCACTGCTGCTGGCCACAAGCCACCTTGCAGCTATTTATCTGGGCAGTGCATGTGTATGCGCTCGCAAAGAAAAAACACATTGTGTGGAATATATTACAATATATTACAAATTGAAATAACACAGAAAAAAAAAAATTCTGTTCTCCAAAAAGGTACTGCAATCTTCTTTGGTCCCCAAACATCTCCTTTAGGGCACCAGGGCCATTCTCTGTAACTGTTCAGTTTTACCACCAGGTCCCGTATTTAACTTAATCTCCAAATTATCATCAAGACATATGTATTAACCAAACAGGGTATGTTAGTGATTAAGTTCAACGAATACATGGGTATATTGGTAGGGAACGACAAATACTGGGGTGACTTGGTGTTTTGAAATTGTTAGGCTGACACACTCTAAGAATTACAATAAACAAAAGTAGAATAGATGTAGAATAATATAAACAATTGCTAAAATCTCAAACATCCAGTTCATCCAACCGCTTATATAGTGGTGAGGAAGGCCTGTAGCCAGGCAGCACAGGGCAGATGGCTGAGATACATCCTCAATGGGATGTGGTCCATTGTTAACATTTATTGTCATTGATTTATCGCCGGTCACGAAATAGGCTTCGCTTATTCATCAACATAGTAGTTCAAACATCATTAATTAGATCACATCTCTTTCAAAACACTCACGCTGCTAATGGGGCCCTGTGATGTAATTTCTCGGATGAATGATTGCACAGTGAAAACCCAGGTAGACTGTGGATGACCAGAGGGAATTCCCCTGGTGCCAAACGCCTGTGCAAAACAACAGATAGATGTCCGTGATGAAAGGACGGGATCGGCAGAGGGTCAAAGGTCAGAAGAAACACATATAATTCCCAACTCATCAACAACAAACAGGCATAGGGTCAGATAGCCAGGTAGCGGCAAACAGATCCACACCGTGATCCAAATCTGTAATCCAAACACAGGCAGTCGTTAATAAGGGGGGTACAAGGCAAACAACCAACTCCCAGATCACTAGAAAATCAGGGAAGCAAGCAGAAGTCATAACGAGAAAGCAGACCATGAACCAAGCACTCAGTGTAGCGGGATACTCAATACTTCCCAAGGAGTTCATTGAAAAACAAGGAACTTTCAATCCCTGCCAATTAAGCAGGCTGATGTGCCTAAGGTGTGCTGAGTATCAGGGTCAGAGTGGGAATCGGCTGCGTCTGGCTCGACCGGCAAAACAGATTGATGTTGTCCAACGGATGTCTTGTGTCTCATTCATGCCATCACTGTTTATCATCTGGATGATTTATAAAAGGAACATAAACAGATTTTATCTTCTAAAATAACGCAGTACAGATGTGCTGTGACTTGGTGAGATGCAAGGCGCCAGCTGTCCCGCGATCTCGCAGAGCCCGGCCCACAACGGCGGCACCACACTCTACTTCCCAAGAGATGCATAACTCCTAATCAGACTTGACAATTCTCAGTCGAAGGCTATTCTTTTATCTCAGTCAGTTCGACTAACATCAGAAATTATTATATTTTTTTTTTTCAATGGTCACAATTCAACTCCAGCCACTGGGCCAAAGTTGGCGAGCCTCAGTTTGGGCTTTTCGCAGAAAAATGTAACAGCAGTTGCATATTACATAATGCCATTTTTTTCATTCTCTCCCCTGTCCCTGTGCTTGCATTTCTGAATCATCCGTGCCTCCTGGTCTCCCTCAGCCCCCCCCCCCCATGCTGGAGTACATAATACACCACAAACGCAAGGCCGTCATTACCCCCCTTCCATGGCCCAAATCCTCACTTCCCTGTTTCCATCCTATAGTAATCTGAAGGCTTTATAAGCCAAATATTCATTATCCTCCAGGAGTAATTGACCTTTTCTGAATTATTTTTTTCGTCCTTGCCTTGTGAGATGGCTTGCCCCCCTGCACAAGGGGTCCCCTCATCACTCAAGATAAGGGTCGTTATCTCCAGCGTGAGTCACCATCTTTCACAGCTCGCAGAGCACAGGAAAGTGCCGGAATGAAGTGTGTTCAAGGAAAATAAAAAAAAACAAAGATGGGAACAATACCAGGAATTAATAGAAAAGACGGTGAAAAATTACATCTAGTATAAAACTTGTTTTTGCTATATATTTACTTCGTAACTTTTCAGTGTGCAAGATATCAGCGTTCAAAGTCTATTCTTGATGTCTCTGTGCAGCACCGTGTTGAAAATAAATGAAACAGACTTTTCCCCAACTAAATCAATACCATTTTTGAAACATACTTCTCTATAAAAACACACACAGTCAGGGAAACTTTGTGCCTAGCAACCAAATGCAGGAGCTGTGTGCAGTTGATAGCTCTCAAGTCCTTTGTGGAGGCAAGACCCCCCCCACAACATTTTACAACAAATTAGCTAAAACATCATAATTCTATTACTATTTCTTAATTCTGTAAAAAGCACTTTCTTCCTTTTTCCTTTAACACAAGCATTGCGTCTTCAAAATGCTTTTAGGAGAAAGCAAATTAGTCAAAAAGTGTATTATAGCATCCAAGCAAGAGAAGGGTTCAGAGGACCAACGCAGCTGTGGAATTAGCAACCGTGTCGAGTGGATGTGCGTGATACAAAATGATCTAACTGCGTCTTTCAAGCAGAGAAGCTGCCCCCGGAAGCTGCATTTACCCTTTCAACCAATTTGACAAATAGTTTTTGTCAAAAACTAAACACCCCCATTTTGTTAGTGTGCCCGGTGTCAGAACTTCATGATTTTGTAAAGCTAAATGACCTTAAATGGTTGATGGCTGATCCTCTATATTCGTTTTGACTCCAGGGCTGATTATGAACAAGACTGATTTGGGATTTGCCTGCACTTTCAGGCAGGCCTTAATGCTCCTGTCTCGCCTGCATTCCTTGATGTCAGGACGGCGCAGGCTAAGGCAAAGAATGAACGGGAAACAAGGATCATCTCAGAGAGGCTACAAAGAACAAAGAGCCAATAGCCGTAGAGAGACCTTGTGCTTAAATGGAGCTGATCACTAACTTAGTCTGAGGTCCACCATCTCCTTAAGTGATGACCTCATAGCAAGTCACATGTCCACTGCCTAGCCGTCGTGGCTGGGTGGCCAGAAACATGCACCTAGCAAACGGGGCTAATAGCTTGCATTACACGGATCAACATCCAGGTGTGGAGGGGAAACACCTTCATGACGTGCTAGACCCATTTCTCTGCAGATGATGTCTCTCTCCTGTAAGCAAGCCCCGCAACTGTTACTTAAATGAGCTTCACACGGATGCCCCGTAATTATCTGCACCAATGTGTCCTTTGCCATTCTGCTTGGCTACCCCACAGCGAGTCCCTCAGGCAGCATGGGCAGTAGGAACAGACCTTCCATCTGCTCTTGACGACTGGCTGCTGAGAAACCTTTCCCGCTTATTGCAATCAGAGAGCAAACAAGACTCCAAGGGGGGGTGGAGTGTACAAACAAGTCTGAGGGTACAAAGGCAGGGGCTTTATAATTAGCCATGCAATTTACAAAATGGCCAATTGCAGGGTGGTGAACTGCAAGACAATTAATTCCTTGTTTTCTAATGTCTCATTTGCATATTTCAGGCGTCTATTATTGAAGGATGCCATACTTTCAAAATTCAATGATTATTTTAATGACGGAGGATTGAACACGCACTTTAGAATTTTAATTTGCAGCCAGCTTCCCAAATACTCAGTTACAGCAAAATGATCGTGCCATGACGGACAATCAGGACCACATGGCATCTGTGTAGCACCAGATGACTGAACACTGAGGATGAGTATTTACCCCTGGTGGAGAGCTTCTTGGTGTTGATGATCTTGGCTGCATACTCCTGCCCCGACAGCACTTTCACACACCTTCGGACAACTGAAAAGGCTCCCCTGAGAAGATAAAACAGAGCAACATGTAACAGGCACACGGGGAACGTGAACCTGTCAGTAAAAGGAAAACAGAGGCGGAAGAGCCTCTCTAAAACTCCATGCCAGGACTTGGGTTAACTTCAAATGAACCCCTACTTATATCAGGCTTTCCTTTCAACATTGACCATCATTTGACCAGACCTGACAGTTAGATGTTACTCTCAGTAGTATATGAAGAATCAGAAAAATAGGTTGTTTGATTTCAAGAGGAGAATCTGGGAGATTATCACATCGTTCTGATATAAATGGGGAGATTCGGTGAGATTCTGCAGGCAACCTCTTTGTGTGATCCAGTTTACCCTTCTGTAAGATTTTCAGCCATCATTTTTTTCTCAGGATCTCGCTTTGATCTTGAATTGTAGTTTTAGAAAACAGAGATTTCTATCCTTTTGAACAGCAACATTCCTGCTAATATGCGGAATTTGATCGCAGGGCAAAGTCATGTCTTAGGAAATCCTGGCAAGACACAGGAAGAAGTTGCATGAGAGATTATTGTTAAGGAAAATGCAGGTTCAGGGACCTGGGATGAAACTTTGACCAAAATACGTGTCTCTGGATACTTTGATGTAGAAATGTTCCTGGGTAAGGTGTATAAAATTTATATGCCTTAGACAAAGAGATCATGGTGAGTTAACATGCAGGCTTTGTTGAAAGAATCTTCTTTTATCTTAAGTGCATAACTTGCATGTTGCTGACATTGATAGGTCGTTTAATATCACGACTGTAGATTTTGAGTTTAAAATTATCGGCACATTCTTTGAAATAATCTAGTCCCTAATTTTTATGGCTGTGTTTGTGAAGAGTGGCAATGCGGGTTCTGGATATACCCAGCCGTTCAACGAAGTTCTCGATTGTGGTGTCATCTAAAATTCAGAAGCCCTTGTCTATACGTACTTAGACTTAAATACACATGAACCTGCACTCACAGGGCTAACTGGAAGGCTGAACTGGTATCAGAGGTGAGCCGAGAGAAAGCCACACATAAGAGTGTGTAAGGTCATAACGAGAGCCATCTCGTTTTTTTTCTCCTCCAGACGCATGTTATTCCCAGAATCATTAGTGCAGCTTTGCTTTAAGTAAGAGGAGAACAGCCGCCAAATTGCGCTAATTTGCATATTTAATCACAATCTAACTGTTACCACAAGTTCACTCTCAGCGGGGCCATCAACAGAATATCGGGATGGATGTTCGATTATGTATGTTAACCGCCGTCTTCGTTCCGTTGCTTGGCACTCTCACCTTTTATAACACCCAAGCCATTTTCCGCTTGCCCGCGGCCCACTTGGAGGGGCTGGTGATGGGTACACTACCTCTGGCAGCACTCCAGTGGGCCTCGGTACCCACCTGGCATCTCTGTAAGCACCACAGCACCCTGGCCTTGCCTCTCTACTTGCTAATGAGAAGGAATCGGCTGACCATATGTTTCCACTGAGGACCCGGGCTGGCTTGATCTGATACGGCCTTGATGTGAATGGACAGTTTTAGCTTAATATTCTCCTAAACCAGCCCCCCCAAGCCTCCGGCGACGCAGAGGGTATAGTGATGTTAAATGGAGCATGCCCACACCACTATCCCATTCCTCAGTGGCTTCATATAAGACAAGGCTGATATGTTTTCTGGATTTTTTAACTGGGCTAGCTGACCTTCAGAGCGTTAAAACCCTTTGGAGTCCCTCAGCACGCTGGAAGGTAACGTGCCTGGATGGTGGAGGTCTTATCTCTCAGTTAATCTCTCTTGGTCTTGGTCTTGCAATGTTTCATTTTTACAAAAACTCAGTTTCCTAATTGGCCTGTTTTTGTAAATTTTCCTCAGTCTGTAATAACAAAAGCCAATCATGGCTTTAGAAAATTGAATGAGCTTACTGGACAATGTGAAAATAATCTTCATTTATTTTGTTTTTAGTCTTTAGTTAATAAAAAAAAAAACAATTCAAAGAAACAAAAGTGGTGTTAAACACTAGGACGTCTAGGGGAAATGAGTCTGTCAATGGACAGGAGATTTTATGGCTAATGCTGCCTTGTCCCTCAACACAGGCAAGAACCGAATGAAAGACAAGAACCAAAGGAATGACAGACAAGAACCAAAGGAATGACAGACAAGAACCAATGGAATGATGGCGAGGAACTGATAAAATGGACAAGAATTTATACAATGATGGACAAGAATTAATGTGATAATGGACAAGAATTTATACAATGATGGACAAGAATTATTGTGGTAATGGACAGGAACCAATGGAGTGATGGACAAGAATTAATGTGGTAATGGACAGGAACCAATGGAGTGATGGACAAGAATTATTGTGGTAATGGACAGGAACCAATGGAGTGATGGACAAGAATTAATGTAATGATGGTCAGGAATCAGTGGAGTGATGGACATGAACCAGTGGAATCACAGACAAGGACCAATGGAATGTTGGACAAGAATTAATGGGATTATGGACAGGAACCAATGGAGTGAGAAAGGGAAAGTGCCAAAGTGAGAAGACAATGGTCCGGCCCACAGGCCACAGGATGTCATCCTTAGGAACCAGTTCCATTGCCATTACTCCTTTCAGTAATAGATATCACATCACTCAAATAATACTCGCAGCTAGAAGCCAAATAGCAGGAGTGAAAGTGCCCTTTGGCTTCTGCTTGCAGGGACTGCGGAACAGACGGAGCGAATGCAGCCGCATCGGCTGCTTTCATGAGACCGACATGTGACAGCGTGGAGGACGTTTGGTTATAAAATATTTCAGTTTAAGTGTATTGGATTGCCACCCCCAAATCAAATTACATAAGCATTTCTCCGTGCCTGGCGTGGGCCACAGGGGAGAGAGTGGGTGTAGCACGGAGGAGCGGGAGCCAGCCGGGGCCTGGCGGTGCTCGTGTTCCCCCCGTGCTCTGCTCTGCTCCAGCGGGGGGGGTTGCAAACACGCTGGAATTAGGTGGAATTATTGTCTATTACTCACATATTACAGGAGCTACAGCCTATGTACAGTGCCAGGCATTTTCAAATACGCATTTCACCCCTTTCACACACACACACACACTCTCACACACCCACACTTGTATTCCTGCCTTAGTGAGGACCACCTTAATCCCAATAATGACACCCTTAACCCCTACCCAGCCCTAACTTTAATCATAAGTAACCAAACAAAATACATGAACTTGGGAATTTTTAGTTTTTTGATTGCAGTCATAAAATTGATTGATATAAACATTGATTTTATAAATGTAATATATATATAACCCACCTACACACATAAAACATATCCTATTCACATCCTCTCAAGAACGCATATATTCTGTGTAGACACACACTCAGACTCTTCAGAACATACAAATTGGTCATCCACACACACACACACACACACTGCTTGACCAAACTCGAGAAGAGAAGTACACTGTATGCCCACAAGCACACCTCCTCTCCCAATCTCCAGAAGAAACACTCTGGGGTCAGCTACACACACACAGACACACTGAGACACATCCAAAATCCATACCTCCAATCTTACTTTGTAGTTTCAATCTGTGTCACAGGGCACGGAATTTGCCCTGATTGTATTAGGAACTGTAACAATCCGTACAATAACCAATAAATAGTCTCTCTGTTCTTGCAGAGGTAGCCCTTAGCATAACATGGCAATCATTTGGCAGTTATGAGGATTCTTTTGCATGTTATGACCGCAAAGTTAACACAACTAAATTTAATTGTGGCACAACTTGCGCATTTAAAGCATTCCCATTTTGTCTTCCTTACAAATATAAGAATGTGTCTCAATAACATGAAGTTTATTTCACATGTCTTACAGACAGTTGTCAGTAATCATTGATGCTATTCTGCTTTTGCTCACAATCATCTCCATCACAAACTTCTCAGCCACCAAAACTCTTCTCTTCCTTATGAAAACAACATTCCAGGTTTAACCACGAAATGAGGAATCTTCATTTTCAGAGATATTCTTGCTAACTTCACCCCCCACCTACCCTGCCTCCTTCTCTTACTTTACTTAGGCAAGGCTTGTCAGTCAGCTTCTCAGAACAAAGAGATAATCTCTACCAATTTGCTATGGCACCCAGGTTGGTAATGGTGCTCTGGATACCATCTCACCTCCGCTGCAGATTCAATGACAAAACGATACAAGTACATAAAGGAGACTTACTTGCCCAATTCTTCAAACATCTGGTATTCATCGGTAAAGCGAGTGCAGGTGATGGTGGCCATGCTGGGGGCTGCAGAAGAAGCTTTGCAGGTCTTTGCTTCTGCTCTCGATCTGCTTTGCGGGAGATGGAGATGGTCTGAGCTGATAGAACACTCTGAGCAGAGCTTCTAAATCACTTTTCCGATCTCCTGAGCAAAAATAGAGATGGGGGGGGATGCAGGATGATTGACAGGTCTGCTCGGCGTTGGGCCCGCCCGTCTGCCTCCTCTCCTCCAATCCCGGTTGCCTTTCTCCAGAATACACAGCCCGTTGTCATGGAAACTGCATCCCCAGTCACACACTTGTTCCACACAGTGCGCCGCACTGGCTCATATTCACATCCATAAGTGAACATAAGAGCATACACAAACACACGGCTGATCCGACGACATCATCTTTTTTCTGCCTTATACGCAAGCTGAAGTTTAACTTTTTTTGATGCTACCTTGATGTAATAATACACTAAAAATCCATCCATCCATCTTTCAACGGCTTATCTGGTACAGGGTCACAGGGGTGGCCTGGAGCCCATCCCAGGCAGCATATGGCAGAAGGCAGGGCTACACATGCCATCCATTACAGCGAACACACACTTACACACTCTGGACAGTTTAAAGACATGACATGAGAAGCCTCTATTATGCAGCCTCTATACCCAGGTTCCCCGGTTCTGGCCCTGGAGGGCCAGTCTGCAACACAGTTTGCAGATTTCCCAGCTCAGACACACCTGCTAAACCTGGCAATAGGATGGTGAGCTGAATAAAGTGTTTCAGCCAGAGATTCTGCAATCTGTGTCACAGATTGGCCCTCCGGGACAGGAACGGGGGAATCCTGCTCTATACTGAGCAGGGGCAGGATTCAAATCCCCAGCCCAAGCAAAGACAGCTACCCACGAGGCACCCTCACACCCTGCTCACCCATTTCATTATCAGCCTGTCAGGTATCTATTCTCTGCATTTAATCATCTTGGTTTTGGTCTTACATTTCATATTTATAAATGATCCCCCCAAGAGGAGTGATTTATCTGTCATTAATCAATGACAGACACAAATAATCAGATGGCCTCTGTTCGGGGATGACCCGGCCTTGATCATTCATAAGCCTATCATTTCTAACCCCTGAAAGAGAGTCCAGCATTGGCCAAAGAAGCTGATTAAGCAGTTATTGCTTGACTTTGGTAGGCCTTATCCTCTTTGGTAGGCCTTATTCTCTTCGGTAGGCCTTATCCTCTTGTGGGCACCGCGCCTGTGCTAATCGCTCACAGTAAGCTGATCTGACTCAGAAAACCAGCACATAAGCCTGTGCTCTCATCAGACCTGGGAAAAGTCAACCAGCCAAATGATCACTGACGAGTCTCGGAGCCGCAGGAAATAGTGCGCACCAGCCAAGTCTGGAATCTGGTTAAGACCTCATAAGACCCTCCCCCCCCCACCCCTGGAGCACATAGCTATGATCCCCGAAAAGCTGACCATCCACAGACTCCTTTTATTTTAGTCTTTCATAGGTCTGATTTCCTACCGCCATTCTTTCGACTGGTAGGTTTGCAGGACTGAGAGATTTCATCGTTACTCCTAGTATGATCATTTAATCCAGAGGTGGGTAATCTTATCCACAAAGGGCCGGCATATTTGCAGGTTTTTAGGATAGCCTTTAGATCAGCTGTTCAAACCCAGGTGTGAGGACTGTTTAACCAATCAGTCCTCTAATTAGGAACCGAATTAGAGAGTTGCAGCGAAAACCCGTATACACAGTGGCCCTTCCTGAATAAGATTGCCCACCCTTGATCTAATCACATATGTTACTAAGAGACATTTTCCCCTTGGCCACAGCTGTTTTGAGGACTCAAATAACAGTTAAATAAATTCCACTGACAGTGCTGGAAGCCACAGATCCAGTCCTCCTACTACCCCCGATTCGGCCTCCGCTTTCTGTCATCTTGGACTTGGGGGAGTAGTTCCAGTCCAGAGAGTAAAATTCCAGACCAAGATTTTGTTTCAACCAGCCAGTTGAGTGACTGTGACTCTTTATACTCAATCAGTTGGTTGAAACAAAATCTTGCTCTGGACTTTTCCTCTCTGGGCCTGAATGACCCACCTCTGTCTCGGACTCGCACCAGCTGTCCATATACCATTCAAGTAGCTGTCATTTACCCTGTATGCCGATGATGTCACTCAGGCATTTAAGCACCATGAGGCACAAAGAAATGATTTGAGCCTTGTGTAAAAAAGTGTTAGTGGTACAAGTGTGACACTCTGAAACCAATCAGCACAAATTTATTTTCCTGCTATATGCTCCACCCCTTTTACATTTACACGAATATACTTAGCAAATACTCAGTATACAGTGGTGAGCCGATGGTCTTTAAGAGCTCCGGAGGTCCTCCAGCTAAATGTTCTCGCAGAGAATCAAACTTTGTGGTAGGACTGCACACACATGCTCGCAGCTCCAAGACGAAAGGAGAAAAATTTCAGCTCCAAGGCAGATGAAGCGTTTGTCAGTGAAATATAGATTGATGGATATACACATACATTTTTTTAAGCTTGAGAAACAAAACTGGAAGCTCATTACTGCGGCCCAGTGTCAGCCATTGGAACTGCAGCTCAGCCAGACTAAGTGTCAGAACAATTTTTCAGATACTCTTGAGAAAATCCCTATTAAAATTTAAGAACTTCCTTTAAAAACTGACAAAGTTATCGGAATATTGCACATAAATTGTAGGACGGCCACGTTTTCATACATTGGCTGTAAATCGGAGGGCGTCTTTGTCTCAGATTCCTATGAGCTGCTCTTGATTTATTTCTGTATGTTTTACATTTTTTGTGAAAATAAATGTATGACATGTGTGTACTCACACGAAGTATATTGGTGAGTGTTTCTGCTCTGTGTATGCGCACAGTAGGGTCTGCTGGGTGACATACACACACATGCCCATTTCTGCGCCGTGTGAAAGGATTTATTCATGATCATTCAGGCTGCTTAGCTGTACAGTCATATGTGCAAAAGTGAAGTGCTTCTCCTAAATGGCCAAAGCTTCCAGACTATGTGCTCTGAGGCTCTGCAGGTCCCTTATGGCGGAAAGGGCACGTTTGTGATGGTACCTGTACAGATAAAGCCATTACGATTTTTAGAAGGATTGACCATGGAGGAAAGGCCGTAAGAAAGCCTACAACTGCTCAGAGGAGAAGAAGAAAGAGAGGGCTGTGGATCAGATCTGGCCCCAGAGAAGCAGTGAATCAGGGGATAAACTCAGTTTGAATTTCAATGTGTTCGTCAAAAAAAAAAAAAAAAAAAAACCTACTTCTGCAGCAATTCCTCTGTAAAGACAAAGAATAAGGACAATCAGACATTTTAAAACTGGAATATTAGTTTCACTATAGGATACCAAAGGATTCTACTGAGCTCTGTGCAAATCACTGTTTACCCTCTTTTGCCATCCAGCTTGATACAGCCATTAGCTCACACACACAAACAGAAATACACACACAAAAAAACCCAGTCTGGTTTATTTCTCATAATGCCCGTTCCCTCTCCCATTGCTGAGCTCAAACGGCAAACTGCAGTATCAACAGTGATTAGAGATTCCGGAAGACTGATCCTCCCCAGGAACAAATGCAGCACACAGACACACACAGATACACGCACAGACACAGAATGCAGCCCCTGCCAATGTTTGCAGAAGGGAGCTGCAGCCAACATTCATACACTCCATGTCCCCAGCATCGGGCTCCCAGCGTATGCCAGGAGAGTGATAAGACACTTACCCTCTCATTCTCCAAGGAATACCAAACAACTATAAGCTTCTGTTCAAGAACACCTGCATTTAAGGCTTATTTCCGAGTCTGCTAGAGGTGGCCATTTGCTTGTCCCAAACAGAGGCTGTCGGGATTGACGAGGGGGAAACATGGCTGACCTTCACTGCTGGCACTCAGAGCTGTGCCCAGTGACTGTGACCCAAACTCAAAGCAACAGGAAAAACAAGATGGCAGCACGGGAATGGAGAGCGCGCGTCAGTGCCTTTACTGAGCATTAAGACAACACGGTGACAGTCGGTGGCAAGATCTACTCGGCTCAGATTTTCCCAGGGACACTCAGATCTAAACATCACTTCCGTTTCAGGTTTTCATCGTTATGGAATCAGGACACCGTCTTCTCTTGGCAAGCACCCACGTAACACCCACTGTTACAATCACACAGTCGGCGGGGAGCAAGAGCTTCCCTCATGCAGCCAGCTGGAGGAAAAAAAAAATAAATCAACAAAGAGCGTGTGTGCTTTTGGTCAAGTTTGCCATAATAAATGGGCTGTCAGCTAAATGGTGGCCAATCTGGGTTATTAGACCCTATGTGGTCTTTGCTGCAAAATCATGTGCTTTCAGATATACTTTTTCCTCAACGGGCTCTTATATCTTATATCACCCCAGTACTGCTGCTTACATAATCAATAATTCTGTGTAAAGCCATCAAACTGAAGAGGCCTGCGAGAGGGGTCTGAATTGTACTAGCCGTGTTTTGCTTAGGCCAGAAAGTCACGAATGTCACAAGAAATACGCTCTACATTTTGGTCCAAATGCTGAAGGGAGCATATTCCTGACCAAATCACAGTAAACAAGTTAAACGAGTATTTTGTTTTAAGCCCCATTGTCTGAGAGCCGTTGTGTGGCCTACAGGAGAGCTTGAGATCCCTGTATTATATACAGGCAGAAGGAAAGCCAGGAAGAACAGAGGTTGTCCAGTTCTCCTTTTTTATTGCAGAAGAAGGATCCATCTGTTAATACTTACAAGACACACAATCCTTCTGGATGTTCTCCGAAACACAGAATTCTGTAAATTTGATCAATAGTCCCCAGCTGCATTTTCAGTCCAGCAGATCACGGCTGAAATTATACTATGTATACTACTAAGTAGAATTTGCGCTTTAATTCAATAAAAATGTAATTCAGTAAAGAAAAGAACATGTTTAATAGTTATGTGAGCAGTTACAGTTTACAACCTAAGCAAACAGTCTACTACCTAATTCAGTGTGTACAACCAAACACTATCATGTTCCCCTTCTCACATAAAACATCCACGTTATAACGCTTTAGGTTAAAGTAACATTTTTACAAATCACAAAACCAGCATGAGTTTATTGATCCACACTGTGAAAAATACATCTGAATTTGTTTAATGGAAAGAACTGGGGACCCTCCAGTTTTCCAAGTCATAAGAAAAAAATGGAACATAAAACTAGGGACTGCCCGGTCATTTAAGGTCCCCCGGAGGAACCTCACAGTACTGCCATGGGACCTTTGGATTGTCCGATAAATGAATGAACATAGTGGCACTACACCAAATGACAGCATGATGGTGCACAGTGCAGTGTCTCAGTACACAGCACGCAGAAGGAGCAGTGTAGCAAGGACCTTCAGGGCTTTGCTCTCGTTAGCAAAGCAGTTCAAAACATAACAGAGCCAACCTTTGTTTATCTAAAATACATAAATACAAATTGAAATTGAATGCATGCTATAACCATCAATGTTTTAGTTTTAGGAGTATAAATGCTCAATCGGGAATCCCAAACGGCAATCATAGTGAATAGTTCACAGAAAAATTCACCTTTGATATGTTAGTATCATGTGATACAGAGCCACTCCAAGTGCTTCCCAACTTGTCATCAGTTTCCTTTCACTTCTGACGCAGCTGTTGCACACCAAGAATCACCAAGGGGACAGGGGTCACCTTACAGATATCGGGAGTGTTCCTCCGCTGCTCCTGCAGTGCTGGGTGCAGGCATACCATCTTAGAGAGAAAATGGAAATTTGCTTGGAAGAAGCAGTGAGTGTGATTCGGCGTCCCAATTTCGCTTTGCTCCAGATCTAGTTAATGTTTCCTCCTTTTTGTTCCAACTTGCATCTTTTCACCCATTTCTGTGCATATTTAAGCCCTCCCCATGCCAGCTGTGCTGCCAGCTTTCACCCCTGTCAGTTTCTCTTGGCCCAAACGTGCCGTGTTGTCAGAGTTTGGATGGTGCTCTTGGCACAATTTCCCCACCTCTCCACGAGCCTGGCCCCCATCCCATACACTGGCCAGCCAATCGAAGTTCTCCCCAGACGTCCATCCCAGTCCATCTGCCAGAGGCTAAGCTGAAGTCCATTTTTCACAAAATCAAATGACTGTTTGCAATGTGCGTCTTAATTCTTCTTTTGACCACCCACTAACGACATGGAACACTACCAATGTATGTTCTGCTGGTGTCGACCTGGATATTTTTATGAGGCTCCCCGAAACAATACATCCTGCATTTACATAATTATTGCTCTCAAATTGCATCTTTTAGAGAGAGGTCAGTAAATATTAATTTCTCATTTGTTTACTGGACATTTATTTATTATTCCAAAGACATTAGTGATCAGCTACTAAGCATCCTATATTATAAACATGCATATACACTAATATCAATGTCAGACAAGATAAACACTTGTTTCTATATCACTCACAAACAATTGTATTATCTTAACAGGACTGCAAAGTTATAATAATGCATTTTTTATTTGTGGGCGCCTTCCTAAAACCCAAGGTCACCTTACATAGTCCATAAAAGACAAACAATAAAAACAAATAAAAAACAAATGATTAAAAAGTTATGTACATAATCAGACAACAATAGGTCTAAAGCAAATAAGCCAACTTAAACAGATGAGTTTTGAGGTTTGACCTAAACAAGTGAAGAGAATCGATATTTCTGATATCCTTTGTAAGTGAATTCCAAAGACGGGGAGCAAAGCAACTAAAAGCTCTGTGTCCCATGGTGATAAGGCGGGCAGACGGAACAATAAGATAGTGGGAGATGAAGATCTGAGAGTTCGGGATGGGGTGGCAATGTGAAGCAGGTCAGATAGATAGGGAGGGGCGAGCTTGTAAGTGCATTTGGAAGTGAGAACTAGAATTCTGAATACTATTCTAATTTCTATGGGTAACCAGTGAAGCTGTTGAAGGACAGGGGTGATATGTTCCCTGGAGGGGGTACGAGTTACTACCCGAGCTGCAGCGTTCTGGAGGATTTGGAGTTTACGGAGGGACTTGTTAGGGAGACCAAAGAAGTGAGTTACAATATCAATCCAAGATGTGACGAGGATATGAACAAGGATGGCAGCAGCATGGGGAGTGAGGAAGGGACGGAGTCGGTTTATGTTGCGCAAATGGAAGTATGCGGACCGGGTGATATGATTAATGTGTGACAGTCTGAGAGGGAAGATGGTGGAAAGGAGCAGCTAGGTTTAGAGGAGATATAGAGTTGGGTGTCATCAGCGTAAC
>JAODKN010000002.1:9239211-9250109 GCA_026774425.1 Petrocephalus zakoni
GTAATGCTGTTTCTGTACTATGGAGGGGGCGAAAACCAGACTGGAATTGTTCATAGAGGTTATGGTTACTAAGGTGTTTGTGTGAAGCTGGGAGGCAACAACTTTCTCAAGAATTTTTGAAATAAAAGGAAGGTTTGATATAGGACGAAGGTTATCAAAGTTATTGGGATCTGCACCTGGTTTTTTAAGAATTGGTGTAACGGAAGCAGTTTGGAGTGGTGGAGGGACAGTTCCAGTGTTAAGGGAAGAGTGGATATTGGTGGTAATGAGGGGGGCCAGGGAGGGGAGAGGGTAGTAGTGGGTAGAGGGTCGAGCGGACAGCTGGACGATTTAGATTTTCGGATAATTACAGATATGTCATTTATGGAAGGGAGAGTGAAGCTTGTACATGACTGACAGGGAAACTGAAAAGGGAGCAGAGAGTCTGCTGCAGGAGAGATACAGTGAGTTACAATAACCTCTCTAAAGCTATAAACATTAATCTCAAAGGAATGACCTACTGAAATGCAAAGCTGATGTTCTTTACGCATTTCTTTTCGGGATAAACTCTTTCCACATTATTTGGATAATATCCAGACCTCTCATACAGGGTGGCCACATCCCCAGAAAGCTGGTGCTGGGTAAATGATTACAAGGAGGATAGATGGATGGATTCATGGATGGATGAAGTTAACACGTTCTGTTCTTTGCCTTGGATTTTCAACTCTATACCTCAAGAGGTGGAGAATGCATGCAATTTCCTGTGACGTTTCTCCTGCCTGTGACGTCTCTCCTGCCTGTGACAGTAAATTAGGACTTTACCATCCTGTTAATTTGATCTCCTCTTCAGGCCCCTAGAGCAGGGGTGAGCAGAATGGGCCAGTTGCCCGCTGTTGCCAACTCCCCAATTAGGTTCCTAATTAGAGGACTGATTAGCTGAAGAGTCCTCACACCTGTAGGGTTTGAACAACTGATCTAAATATTATCCCAAAAACCTGCATACACACCGGCCCTTTGCAAATACGATTGCCCACCCCTGCACTAGAGGATGGGCTCCTCTTTTGAGTCTGGTTCTCCCTACTAGGAAGTTGGACTATTGTCCATAAATAATATGCCAGGCCTTCGGGAAGCCTGTCTAGATGCCCGCTAAGAGGTACTCATCCCCACTTGCAGTTTCTCGTGCTCTTTTCTGAGGCTCAACAACTCAAACGCAAGAAATCCAGGCAAGAGTTAGGAGAGATTCTCTTGCTGGAGCCTCTTACGCGATCCAAGGAGGGGGGAAGAGGTAGGAAAATCAAGCGGCCAGGTTTCCACTGGCAGAGAAGGCCACCTAAGCGGGGCCAGCTGCAGCGCGGGTGTCTGCCCAGGAAGGTGCCAGTCCCTGGTGTGGGGATTCACAGCAAAATGCCTCCTCCAGCGCTGTCTGCTTACGGAGTCCAGCACAGGGTCACTGCTCTTGCTTAGGATGACAGATTTTTTTTTTTTAACAGGAGCTCGTGTGCTTATCGCGCCCATTTTTATGGCTCTCTGATGAGTTTTCCTTTCCATTTGCTGTCATATACATCTCATCGTTCATTTCGTTATTTAAAAAAAATTGGCCGCATTCTGGCGGCAATCTGACGAAATAACTAACATAGCTCAGCTGCCTCGAGATATTTCTCTTTTAGGGCTTGATGAAATTCTGCGAACGAACAATGTTTCCCCTCGCTGATCTCTGGGAAGAAATGCATAGAACAGCCACTGCTGCAGAGCTGACAGATCCCTCCCCCCCAACCTATATAACAAGTGTTTTCCTGTAGAGTGGACTGGACTGGAAAAAAGAAGGTTCTTGCATTCAGGACATTTTTGTGAAATCCGTGGTATAAAACCCAGTGACTGAACTGGTTTTGGTAATAAAGGGGGGGGGGGGCACCTTTAGGTGGTGGAAAAATCATTGGTTTGCACTGATCTCCTCTGTGCTTGCTGACCTCCTGAATTCCCTCATAAGTAGGATTTATAAAGAATAGATTTAAAAACATTAAAAACATGTCAAATTCGTTCAAGTGTATGTTACTGCATGACTTAACTGCATGGTTTATTAGTCCAGTACATAATGCAAATTTGAAGACCAAACACAAAATAAGGCATCAGACTAAGTGCAGCTGGCCACGTCAAAAATGTATCAATGGGTATTGTACTATTCTGCTGTATTTTGGAATGACTACGCTTCCCGCAGATCAGTTTTGTGAGATTCCTTCCATATGGATGTTTTGGGTGAACGGACAGAGGATCATACAATGAATGATGATATTATGCTAACATTTAAGTCCATCCAGAAACCTCCAAGCAGCTCCAGCCAGTAGGGATTAGCCCCCAACAAATTGTTGCGCATGATGCTGGGAACCTCACCAAGAAACCGGACATGCAATTCGATCTGCTAAAACTCGGAGATGCCAAGAGCTGGTTTCCCCAGGATTTCTGCCATTTGAGTCTCACCTAGGTCGATAGATTATTTGGTTGAGTCTTTGCACCCCTTAAATCTACTTCCTTTTTGCTTAAATATATGCCATTTCCTTTGTTTTTCAGAAAATAATAATAAATCAAAATGCCACTTTAAAACTGAGCACACAAGCAGAGAAAACAAACCCAATAATTGACTTCAGTGTAAACACCAGCATAAATACGACTCCTACAAAGTCCTACACAGCAAATAGCCGGCTCAGTAAATGCCTATTGTCAGGGTCTTTGGATGAACTTGGTTTAAAGCAGCGGAGACGTGGTACTAAAATACACTCAATGGGAGAGAATCGTTAAAAAAATGTCCATCTATAATCTGTTCGATATGATCCTGGTGTTTAGCTTCTTGAAAAATGACCTCAGTTTGCAAATCTTACACTTCTTGGCTTTCATCCTCTTGCGATAGAGCTCATCCCAGTTATTCTCCTCCTCCTCATCGCCCGCCCACGGCAGCCACGCTCCTCCATGGAGCTCGGGGTTGGCCCGAGGATCCTCTGCCGGGTAGCGCACAGGGATGGCGGTGCGGTTGTAGTGAGCCAGGCGCGCCAGCAGTTGCTTGACCACATCGGGCCGTTGACTTGAGAGATCATAGCGTTCGTACGGGTCTCCGGTGATGTTGAAGAGCCACACTGACTTCTGGATGTGCGTGTGGCGCTCCAGGTTCCACCAGCTGCCCGGGAAGGTGGCTAGCATCTGCGGTGGGATCCAGTCGCCGTAGCCAGGGTCTCCGGTCAGCAGCTTCCAATCTCCCACACGGATGGAGGCCTGCACCGCCGTGTTCCAGATTCGGTGCCCTTCCTGCCAAGAGCCATGCCTGGCGTGATTGTAGAGGGGATCGATGTTATGCAGAATCTCATGGCGAGGAGACTGCTTGCCCTCGCTGATCGCCGGCCACACATTGTAGCCGTCCAGTCTCTCGCTCGTCGAGATGTTGCCTCCCGCGAGAGTCACTAGCGTGGGATACCAGTCGGTGATGTGCACCAAGGCCTTGCTCACGCGACGGCGGCGCCGCAGCAGCGGGCTGTGTACGAACCCCAGCCCGCGAATGCCGCCCTCCCAGTAGGTGCCCTTGCGGCCCCGGAGCGGCCAGTTACTCCCTCCGAAGAAGGGCTGTCCGCCATTGTCCGTGGAAAAGATGAGGATGCTGTTCTGGTAGTAGCCGTACTTGCGGAGGGCATAGGTCACATTTCGCACGGCCTCATCTACTACAGACACCATGGCGGCATATTTCCTGCGGGCCACATTACCCATTCCCCGATACTGGTAGATGTATTCCTTGGGGGACTGCAGGGGTGTGTGCACAGCCTGAAAGGACAGGAAGATGAAGATGGGCTGCCGGGGGTCATGGCTGGCTAGGATCTTGCGCACCCTCTGAGTGTAGAGGTGGGTGGAGTACTTACCCCCCTGCCCCCAGGCTACGGTCTCACCCTCGTGCAAATCAAAGCCGCACATGCCAGGCCCATCGCAGGACTCGTACGTGTAGTAGTCCACGCTGCCAGTCAGCGAGCCGAAGTAGGAGTGGAAACCCCGGCGTGTCGGCAGACACTCTTTCTTGTAGAAGCCCAGGTGCCACTTGCCTACCATGTGAGTGGCGTAGCCTGCCTCCTGCAGCTTCTGTGGGAGGGTCACCTGGTCCAGGGGCAAGCAATTGGGCTGGCGGGGGCGGATGATGGAGTGCTGCAGGCCGGTGTGAATCTGGTACCTAGGGCAAATTTCACGCCTATTAGTATGACGGTCTATTCTTTCAGAAAATGAATTTCATGCACAGGAATACCGTACTGTCAAAAGTTTGGACACACCCACCCACAGAAAGGTTTCATTGTATTTTTTTCTACATTTTCAAATAATTTTTTGGAACATTTGGAATTATGTACTGACCAAAACTGACCAGTATTAAACAAAAAAAAATGCTGGGGGGGCAGCTCTACAAGTTGGGACTCAGAAGGCTGTTGGTTCAAATTCTTGGGTCGGCAAAGCGATCCCACCACTGGGCCCTTGAGCAAGGTCATTAACCCCAAACGCTCCAGCGACTGGCTGATCCTACCGTCTCCTCTATGCCAGTTCCATGAGGAGGCCTCCTGGGATGCTTTTCCAGCCTGAAGGAGGTCCTAAATATGCGCAGAGCTCTCATTGGCCACTTTCACTCTGATTAAACTCCTCCAAAATCATCTCTACTGTGTTTACATCAGGTGACCAGGTCATGCGATGGGACACTAACACTCTCCTTTATAGGCAGCTTGGTCTGTTCAAACTTGCCTGGTACTGTAGATTGGAAATAACCTTGATTGAGCCGCATTTACATTATATGATTACAACTATAATAGATTAAGGCCATTCATACAAAAAATAAATACTTAGAAAAATGCCTGGGCACATATCCAGCCCAACCCAAACTTTTGCAAACCAGACTGGTCCAGGAAGATAAAACCATCTTTATATGGGATTTTCAGTTACCAGAGTAACAGAGATGGATCTCAGATTTCCACTGCTGCAAAGTCAACTTGCCTTGAATGAGTTTATACTAAGACTGCTAACGACTGCACATTTACAGGCTTAGCAGCCCTCAGCCCAGAACAGCACACAGCTGGTTTCTTTTGAGCTGTGACTCTCACAGCTCAATGAGGTTTTGTTTGACAAGACACACATCTCAAATCCCAAACCTGCAAACCAGAGCTAAACCAATAACCCACACACACCCTCAGCACCCAACAGATGCTAATTCACTCTGGTTAAACCAGGACCTAGAGCACCATCATGCAAATTAACTGAATATACACTTTTTGTAACCAAAGGCAAATAACGAAATTCAAATCAACCACATATTCAAGGTAAAGTTGTTTCTATAAAAATATTATCCCTAACTTCTTTCCAGGATGTAAATGCACATTCCTCTTTCAACGCGATAGCATTTATTTTATTCACTGACAGAAACAGCTGGTGTTAAAATTAATTTGTACAGAACAGCTTTGTCTCCGTGCGCTCGGGCCGTTGTAAAGCGTTCCTCTTCAGTGACTCACTCCTGGCTCTCTATTTCACTTTCAGCTGGTCGGTTTCATCTGGAGCCTTCAAACAGACGAATGTGAGGTGCAAAGCGGGTCCCCGTAGCCCTCCTGTACCGAAATTCCCTTTCAATTGTTCGGTAATTCATAAAAAGAGCCTCTTCCCGCAGTGTAATAAAAACGCCAGCCCCCCCACACCCAGCCCCCACCTGTAAATAATGAAGTCAGAATAAAGGAGGCTATCCCATAAGACCTGCTCCAGCTATAGGGGCTGCTAATTTGAATCACTTAAAGGCACTTCTACACATTCATGACTGGAAAGACGCACAGGATGTCCCTGAGATTGTGATCTCTGGGTAGCTAACAAATCCACAGGACACTATCACCTCCGTTAGGTTACGAGGAACGATAATTTACCTGAAACACAGCGAGGAGAAGAAACGTCTCTACATTCAGAGGGAATTTACTTAGAGAATTACCAACTAATCATAGGTGATTAAAGGTACAGTATATTGCTCCAATTTCACCCCAGCCATAAAAACACCCACACCTGCCCTGCATCTCAGAAACAGGCTCTTTCTTAAACATGCCTATTTAGTGAAATGCTATTCTAAGCACTAACAGGCACTCTAACCCACCTGCTTCCAGAACCCGGCCATCCCGCATAGCAAAAAGGTCTCACTTGGCAGTGAATGAAAACCAATGTAATAGGGTTCAAATTTTGTACCATGTAATGTATCCATTTCACATTCTGAGTGGGAAAAGCCGTGTTCTGGTCAAAAGAAGGGTATTGTGTCTGGTGAGTGCATCTTGTTTTACTTGATTTAGAGTAGTGAGGGCTTCACGTTTAAGGTAAGCTGTATAAATGTGTGCTCTGTGTGCGCCTGTAAAAGTTATATTACGGCATATTTTACGCAAAAGGACACTTTGGTGAGTTTTTCGGCTTTAAATGGTCCCCTTTCTGAGCTACAACAGTACCCCCACAGCAAGCTATTGGGCACTGAGGGGAGCGAGTGAGGAATCACAGCGTGACAGTGACAGCGCATACAGCCAATGCGCCACACTGCCTCCAATGTGCTGGATGACTGGCCTTAATTTGGATACATAGGAGAATATGTGCGGTCTGCACTTAGTCTCTGTCTGGGTTTGCTCCAGCGGTCCAAAGGCAATTCCCGGTGATGCAACGACATCCCGTTCAGGAGGAGCGACCCAGCCCTGTCCATAAAGCTTACTGTGCTCACATGCCGTAATAACAAATTCTGCTGTTCATTAAACCATTCACTGAAATAGTACAGTGGCTCTCTATCCCACTCCGGGGGTGCCACCCGCCAGGAGGATTTTACGCCAGCCTGACCTTAATTAACATCAGGAGTTTCTTAATGGCCTAATAATGAATGTGGTAGGTCGTAAGCTTGTGGGCTTGACTGAAAACTTCCTGGCAGGTAGCACTCCAGGAGGATTGAGAAACACTGAAATAGTGGATAAACTACTTCGGTAACCCCCAAAATTAAGTAACAATACCAGCCTATTCATTGTAAACAGGTTTTCATCCCACTGTAAAGTATTCCGCAACAAAGTTACTGTTATAAGACCTTCCATAACATCTGTCTTTTACTCTCTGTGGAGCTTACAAAGCCAACAGGAAATGCTCCTCAGTCGGTCACTGAGAATGCCGTCACTTCGTTACACATTGCTCCATCCTGTCATCCACAAACACTTACTCCATACAGGGTTACCTAAGCCACATCCCAGGCACTGGGCATAAGGCTGGGGCACACCCGGGCTGGGACGCCAGTCCATCACAGAGCACACCATAATACATGCTATGGGCAATTCATAGAATCCAGTTTGTCTTACTGTGGGATGAGACCGGATGGCCCAGAGGAATCCCAAATGACACAGAAAGAACATGCAAACTCCACATGCTGACATAACAGGGCCATGGGGTGCCAGTGTGACTCAATGTGCCACCCCATAATCCAATTCCTGGTTCTTAGTCACTGAAGAGGCTGATGCGGGTCGTCATCCCGAGCGGCCTTTTACAGTAATGTGGTGATATCATGCTCCCCTGTCTGACTCTGAGGAGGGTCTACTGACAAAATACCCCAGGAATGTCTGCCAACAGCACGGGGACAACCACCTTGCTCAGCCAAGCAGCTCTCAGTGACCCCGGCAAACACATGCCACCTGAACACCTTCAGAACACCAAACAAGACATTAACATTTAACACTTTTTGTTACCAGGCAATATTTTATTTGCCTGAATTATAAGACATTGTTTTACTCTGCAACATTAAGCTCAGCTCTGGTAATTGCTTGGCTAAACAGTACTGCACTTTGGAAAGAACACAAATGTTTCAGTGTTTTATTTACTCAAACAAAGGCAGGACTGCAATCACATTTGAAAACAAACAAACAAAAAAAAAACTTCTTAAAAACGAGCTTGTGAAATCATAGCTACAAGGTGCTATTCCACTTACTATAAAAAAAAACTGCATCCGCCCCTCCAGAGTTATAAATATTGCAACTAAACCACTTAATAATAATTTTTGCAAAATAAATACAGTATATGGTTAGGTTGTAAACAAGCTCGCGTTCCACAACAGAAAAGTGACCCTTCGTTCAATGGACTATAACAGCTTCTAGTCCCCATGTTTCATCAAGGGTAGGACCTCAAGATTTATGTAGAATGGCACTTACACCATGTGAGAAACTAACATCTAAGGTGTTAGATTAATAATTAAGTCATACTTTACTTGTAGGACTCATAAATTAGCTCAGGAGAAGGCTTTACAACAGTATGAAACGCCTGTTGAGAAGGCAAAGTGCTTTGCTAAGCTGAGGAAATGTCATACGATACCAGAAGCTAGCGTTAATTAGCACAAGTCAACAATATTACACAGGTGACCATGGCATGTAGAGTTTTAGCAGACAAACTAAACTTTAAAGGCCAGTTTCCTGGACAAGGATGAAGCCTTTGGTCCAGGACTAGGCTTCATCCTTGTCCGGGAAACTGGCCCTAAATTTTATGGGATACCACAGTGGATTAATGAAGAGCGATAAATATGTCCTGAAGTTGAAATACAAATGCATTAGATTGTGGAGGACGTACAACATCTTTATTTAATTTCGCACACAACTTGAATTCAACACATTGCAAGAATAAACATACTGGCGGTCTCGTTTGTACTTGCCCAGAAATATTAAAACAAAGCAAAAGCCAAACTGGAAATTTGAACTAATTCCTGGTTATAATAAAAATATACATTGCAAGATACCAGTTGCAAACAATTTTATATGAGAGATTTGTGAACTCCTAATGTTATTGGCATTACTACCAAAAAGAACGCAGTGTGTAACCTCCGAGAACTGGTAGGGGGGAAAGGAATTATATATAAATATATAAATATTTATTTTTTAAAAAATTAAAAATGTTTCTAACACCTCCAATGACAAAAAGCGATGCTATTCAAAATTACGCCTTAATAGAATCCATCAGCGTTTTCGCTTTAATTTTTGAATAATCATTGGGATACATTAATTTTGCTTTATTAAAATCTTCCAGGCAGATTATTTTACTATGTTAAAGCTTGCGTCATGCACAAAAATTGGTTACAAAAATGCTTAATGTAATAAAGATGATAAATCTTTGCCACTTCCCATTACAAAATCCATTACTAATGCCTTCATCTTAATTGGAAACATTTTACGGGAGTCCCCTGCACAGCAGGACACCTGGTCAGGGTTCCTGGCGGCGCCAGTCTTTTACTCACCTCCCCGTGATCAGCTGGCTGCGGGACGGCGTGCATATAGGCTGGATGTAGTAGTTCTCCAGCTTCACCCCTTCCGCTGCCAGCTTGTCCAGCGTCGGCGTTCGGATGTCGGAGTCGTGGTAGCCAATGTCGTGGAAACCCTGGTCGTCCGTCAGTATGAAGATGATGTGCGGTGGCTGCCTGGGTTTGAACGCAGAGCCCTTGTGAGTGAAATCCGAAACAGGCTCATTCTCCACCTGATTGGGCTTCACCCAGTCCCAGGAGAAGTAGCCAAAACTTAGTAAACTGACTAATGAAAACCCAGTGAGAGCATAAACTGCCATGGTTTCAGTTCAGATATGATGTATCTAATATATGCACTATGGCAGAATGTCCCTTTCTCAATCAATTACTGGGGAAAAGCAGACATCGCCTTTTCTCTATTCTTTTATTTAACAAACGAGAAGCCCGTTGCTGTCGGCATGCTTCGCCCTTAAGCAAAATCATTCCTAGGAGTTACAAAGTATAAAATATGCGGATCAAGAACAACGGCGCTTATATGGCTCTGGTGGGAAACCGCTGGTCCCATTAGACGTCCAGCAGCAGTTTCCCTCCAGCTTGGTGATCCCCTTCAAACTTTTCCTCCACCCATTGGCTGTCTTGGCACCACCCATTGGAACGCGAATCAGCCAATAGAAACTCGATCTCACGGATCGCTCCGCCCCTTCATTGCATGATGGCCGCCCACCGGAAAAAAAAGTAGCGTGACTTTCGGGCTTCGGGATGCCGGAGCGGCTGTTGCACGTGTGGCTCGTTACACAGCGCGATCGCCGTCCACCCACGCCGAGGTGTTGCGTGATGTCCCTGGCGTTTGCTTTTGCTTATCATTATCCCTCGCTTTTGAAGACAGACTGTACCATAAAACATTCTCGAATAACAGTATTAAATAGCAGATAAAAAAGTTCTCGCAGATGTTACGAAAACCGCTTTAGTGCGCAGCAATCGTTTTCTGTCTAGTAAAACTTGCACAATTTGTATTGTTTATTCGATATTCAGGGTTTGAAATTCGTATTCTTTCGACGCTGAATGTAAATATTTTTTGTTTGAATAGGTCTACATAATAGATTATACCTTACAGTAAACTTGTTCAGAGTTTATTGAAAAAAAATATTTCTGTGCTAGACTTCCATAATCATTAATGGATATACATACACAGATGGCCAAATATCATTGAATTATAATTATAGATACAGCTTTGGGACCAGAATGCATGTTACGAGGCAAAATATTTTCGGACATAAATGTAGCAGTATTTAAAAATAGTAACTGCAAAGTGAATCAAGCAAACAGTATAGTTTCGGATGTTTATACAACGGAAATAGAAAAAAGATCATATTTTATAGTTTGCTTGTTTACTTGTGGCAGCCGCGCAGCGCTGTAAAGTTAGCATGAGGACCGCGAACTCGGGAACCATGCTTTTTAAAAACGTTGTTCTCTATTAATATTGGCTTTAACTATTTGAGGTTTATATTTGTCTTGCTAATAAAATGTAGTGTTAACTGAAAACAGCACGTATTTTTTGTACTTTATTCTAGTCCAGATGATGGTTTTTATTGAACAACATCCCAAATTTCTGTTTCTTCCGGCTGCCATTGATTTGACCTATACGGCA
>JAODKN010000002.1:9270229-9284455 GCA_026774425.1 Petrocephalus zakoni
AAAGATGTTAGTTCAGACAGTGGAAGCTCAGAGGACTCGGATAGTGAAGAAGAGGCTCCAGCGAAGACTGCTTTGGCTAAGGGAACACCTAAACCAAGCCAACCCAAACTTATTAATACAACTGCTACACCTAAGCCTGTATCTACAGGGAATAAAGCAGGCACTGGGAGCTCCGATGACTCAGACAGTGACGAGGAGACTCCTGATAGCACTGTATTAGTTAAAAGACCCCCAGCTAAATTGAGCCAGCCTCCACCCAGCAATCAAGGGAAGGTGAACCCCGGAAACCTGACTAAGCCTTGCCAGTCCACCCTCACCCCGATTAAGACCGCTGCAGCTAAGACCTTGGGTACGACAAAGAAGGGAGCATCTTCAGAGAGCAAGAGCAATACAATCCTACCAAAAGGAGCTCCAAACAAGACTCCCCAGCTTATGCCCAACCAGACCACAACAGCACTCAAGGTACCTGCTCAAGCAGCGATGCTAGACTACTCTACTAGTGGGAGCTCTGATGAAACGGACATTGAAGAGAAGACTCCAGCTGAGGTGTGTCCCCTTGTCTCTCATTTGTTTTATTTTGCTTTGTCTAATCATATGTATTCCCAGATTGTGAATTTAATGGATCATCTTCTCCTCTCAACAAAATAACTAATTTTATTTAGTATTTGATTGAATAGATGATGGTATATGTCAAAGACAGGCATGGTCCCTGCTGTGAAAGCCAGGTTTATAATGCCTCTCTCTCAGTGCCAGAAAAGGGCCATAGCCACACAAAGTCCTTGGACAATGAGAGTAAAGCAGTAACACCACCTGGTCCTTCTGCTTAGTTAATTATACAAATGGTATTTATAGTCTGAGTCACCTTTTCCTTTATTATTCATTGCTGCCTTATGATTAACCGTCTCCTTTAATTTGATGCTGTCTAGCAGAAGGTTGGCACTCTACAGGTCAAAGCAAAGGCTGCATCCAAGGTCGCGGAGCCCGCAAAGGGGCAAGACGTAAGCAATGGCCGTGCATCAGTGCAGAAAGTCACTTCTGCTTCTAAAGTGTCAACTGCAGGTATGATCTGATCGCATAGCTGCTGATTTTGCGTACCCTTCGGATCCTGATTTTCTCAGTTACAGTGGCCCCCAATATCCGTGATTTCAGTTATCCGTGCTTTACCATGTATAATGCATAACAATACGTTTTTTCATTGTTTCTTCATCTTTTGAGGGGTGCAAAAAGCATGATTTTCATTGCTCTGTCGTTTCTTGAGAATTAAGTCAAGTCGATGCAGACCCCTGCAACTAGGTAGATAGAATTTGTCCCGTCTTCCATCTGGATTCTTATCAGCCCCTGTGGCATGTTCATTTTTGTGATTAATTTGGTAAAGAATAACAAAACACCTTTTATCGGTTATGGATTTTGTAGATACAATAGCTAACATCTCCCTTTATATCATTTGTATCGTTATCCAGTGAAGCACTATGTATGAAAAATCAATGTGTTGCATGCTGGGTATGCTCACCAATTGGGACGTCACTGCTTTGCGAGGTCTGCACTAGCTAGTGTTCGGCGTTTGCGGCCTTGGCTCTCCGGTACAGCTGCTTCTTGACTTTGTGGACCTTTGCCACATATTGTCTCATGTCCTTTGTCACTGGCACTGAAAACGACATCAGTCTCTATTTCCCAAGCTCATACTCTTCAAAAAACAGTTACCATCACATCAGCTTGGGACGGTCCCACTAGGTTTATTTATTATTTATTAGGTTTTTTGGTATTTGCACTTATAGCATTGAGTGTGAAGGTTTTGACCCAGATCATATTAATCAACTAGTAATAACGCTGTGACTAGAAGCCAGAAAAGTTTATTAGCTATACACCATGTTGATGAAGTAATCAGATTAACGGCAACCAAAGGCACTCAATACAGATTGCATAGAAGTTTTTACTACCAACATCTGACCTCAGTCCTGTGTTGAATGGATATGTAATGAAAATATGGCAAAGTGAATGGGGCGTTTGCATTAATAGCAAACGGTGAAATTACCCCTGTTACAAATGGCACAACAGTCAGCTTTAAAAACTGGTGTGACCAGGCCATTTATGCAAGGCGTCGTCTTGGGCAGGCCTAGCTGGCCCACATTTTTATACTTAGAGGTGAAGATCTACCTGTAAGTTCTGCATGTAGCACTCCTTAAGCATCTTTTGGTGTATTGACCTTCTTTTGAATGGCTTTGATGTATTTAACTAACAACCACAGGCTGATGTCCTACTTGGATCGTTTTGTTCCTATATACCCTTTTTTCCTTTTTACTTGGAGTTTCACGGGCAAACCCTGGCCTGCTTCCCGTATGTCTGGAAGCTGAATGCACTCTCTTCCTGTTTCAGTGGAGCACGTGGACGGAACTGGTGCCCGGGGCGAGAGCTCAGAGGACAGCAGCTCCAGCGAGGAGGAGGCGGCGTCCCAGGTGAGGCACCCAGACATGGGCTCATAGTCCACATGTCTACACCATGCGGGAAAGGTCTCCTGCATAGGGTGATCACATTCTGCTTTGCAAAAAGAGGACACCTGGGACAGGAAGCAAATATGCACATAGGAAATATGAATGACTAGAAAGCAAATATCAGCATGAAAGACGGCAAAGATCTCTGACATTTCGGGCATTAAATCCCTAAAAAAGGAGGAGTCCAGGAAGTAGAGGACATCTGATGGGCCTGGTCTAGCAGGCCATGCATGAGCAAATTATTGTGAGCTGTTCCACGCTGTTTTCTTTCCAGTCTCTTCTAGCTCCAAAAGGTCCCCCTGAAAAGTCCTCAGCTCTGAGTAAGACGGTTCTAGCACAAAAACAGAAGAGGGAACGGGACTCAGTTCCACCTGGGGGCAAGACCACCATGAAAGTGACCCCTACCTCCCCATGGCCGGTTACGAAAACGAACCCCACCTTTCCTCCTGCTAAGGAGCTGGACTCTGATGTGACAGACATGGAGCGAGACCCCAGGGCTTCTGCATCCAGAGGTAGCTCCCTTTGCCCCAGCAGACGACCCTCATGGGAGCGTCCTACAGACGTGGAGTTTAGCTGCTTTGCTGCACAGTCATAGGTGCTGGGATCTGCATTATTTCAGATGCTTTATTTCTCTGTCTTTAGTTGTAACTGCCACATGCAAAGGAAAGAAAGGACATAGAGGAAGTGATTCTGCTGTGGACGCAGAGGTAGGAGAACCATGTGTGTATGCTTACTGTAACCTTTTTTTTGTTTGGTGTTGTAATCCATAATTGGACTTGCCTGTTGGCTTGCAGCCCACCAAGAAGGCACCCCCAGCGGTCGGTTCCGAAGGTGAAGCCGCAGTGCCATTGGCGAAGCACAAGACAAAAGCCAAAGACAGTAGCGGAAGTGATGCTTCCAAACCCAAGAAGAAGAAGGCAAGCTGTCCGGAGCCCAGCCGAGCCATGCAGCGGCCTCCCATCCCGCCAGCAGGGGGCGACTTTGAGTCTGATTCGGACAGCAGTCTGGATGTAGAGAAGTGGAAGAAGCTGGCGTTGCATCTCACAGGTGGAGTTAGCCGTGCAGCCACTGGCCTGTTCATTCTTCATCTGTAGTCCCTGAGCTGATGTCTTGTGTATCCTGAATGCTCTTAGTGCTGCATGTGTCCGGTTGAATAGCTAATTAGGTTTTCGCTATGTTTATCATGTATAGCTGCTTGACAGTGTATGCTTGTGATGCGTTATGTGCGTCACTTGTCACTTTGGACAAAAGCGTCTGCTGAATAAGTTAACGTAAATGTAAATAAGGAAGGGAGTGTTCTGAGTGACATTAATGCAGTGCCATCATGACTGTGCTGGCAGATTCCGACATTGCGAAGATGGATGCCATCGATTCGGTGGACCTTAGCTCCCCCACCATCTCCGTGCCGCCGAAAACCCCGAAGAAGGAGTCTAAGACGAGGGTCAAGGAGAAGGAAAAGAACGGAAAGGCCAAAGGTGGCGGTAAGCAGAGCCACGGCGGGGTTGAGGGGTCAAAGGAAGCGGCCCCTCCCAAGTCGGCCCAGAAGCCGCCGTCTCTTGGGGACGGCCAATCAGCAGAGGCCAGAGCCAAGCTGGCCAAGAGGCCGCTCTATGCCAGTGCTACCGAGCTGTACAGCCACGTGTGCCCAGAGAAGAAGCAGAAGCTAGACAAAGACTCGGAAAAGAGAGGAAAAGATGTGAAGGAGAAGAGAAATAAGCACAGGAGGGAGGAGGCTAAAGGGAAAGGGAGAGCAGCAGATGTGGCTCCGCCCCCAGCCGAAGGGAAGCCCAGTCGGCTGCCCGAAGACGAGGCCACAAGTAGGCTTTCCGCCTTTGCTGGAACTCTCTGTACAGCACAGCTGAGGTTAAATATTTCGCTACGTTAATAATTTATCATGATAATTTTTTTTCTTTTTTTACAGAAAAAACTAAATTAAAGGTTGGAAAGGAGAAAAATATCACAAGTACACCTTTGAAAACCCTCCAAAATGATTCTCGGGACACAGCCACTCCATCGGCACTTTCAGACGCTCTCCAAAAAAAGGTACCAGCAGACGTGCAGCAGAGTTATAGCAGCTGCTGCGATGCCGTGCATTATAACCTGTCACCGTGTCATGGAGCTGTTCCATCCCATTACCTGTCAGAAAGTCATTTCATTTTTTTTCTCCTTTATTTTTCATCTTTCAGAAAAAGAAATTGTCAAAGAATAAATAACCCAGGGGCGTTTCTGGTGAGTGAAATTGTCCGTCCGTCATTCATTCCAGAAAATTGCTTGTAGGGTGAGTCTCAGAATTACAATGATGTTACACCCTGGGCACGAGAATATGCTCGCATACAGTCACAGTCAGAAATGATGTGCAGCCCATAGTCACTAATTCAGCTCTGGTACATGCCTTTGTGATGTAGTGTTGGTAACTCAGGCTGGCATACTTTGTGAATGCTTTGCTCGGCTCAGCTGAAACGCACAAGCCTGAGGGTGTGGGCCTCTGTGAACTAGTAAAGAGCCATTCAGAGCAGTCGTATCGGATGAAGTTGTCTATAACTGATTTCTGTGTAGCGATTTCGGCCATGTTAGCTAGACAGTGGCTGTCCTGGACGGACACTGAGCCCTGTATGATGGGGTTGGCGTGGTGACGCTGATGATCGATGGTGACCTCGCTCTTTTTCCTTCCGAAGGTGATGGCCGCCACGACACTCGAAGATATGAGATTGGCAACATAAACAGAAGAGTGTCTCAATCGCGCAGCCAGATTTTTTTAACATTTTTTTTTTTTCTTTGTACATCTTATATATTCTATCTATGTTGTCTTTTAATCTTGAATAATGAGAATACTTTGGCATAAACCTGTCTGCCGTGTTTCATATGTCTGATCTTTCTGTCCTGGGAAGTGGGACCTAGAGAAAAATATGAACGTGAAATGTGAACAAACTGTGTTCATGCGCAGCTTCTGCAGTAAGTAAAAACGGTACATTTCATTCTGAATTACAGTGTTAACTTCTTCCATCTCCTTCTGTACCTACCCACATTATCTTTGTTGAAGCAAGAGTTTCTCTGCATCATGTATGAAAAGTGTTAAAAGACCAGTGGGGTTTAATGGATCCTATTGATAAATAACTTAGCGATCAATGCTTTAGAAACGTTCAGGTTTCAGGTTCACAAACTGATCTTAACTTATGTAAGACGTCAGTATGTAATTCAGTATATAATTCCTTTTCTCTTGTCTGAAATATGAATTTTAATAAATATTTTTTCACATTTAAAACCGGCGTCTGTTCAGTGCTATCAATTCTCTTAGTTTCATACTTTGTCAGGGTGGGATATCTGAATCCTCGTCCGCTAATGGGCTGTCACGTAAAGCGCCGTTTGATACTGACACGATGCAGTACCGTCGCTGCTCCCAGGGGGCGCTGTATATATGCATCGGTTCGCACACGTCATTAGGCTGCGACACCCGCAACACGCCGTGTTACGGCGCTGGATCTACAGTCTCAGAAGTACGAGGAACGGAGTACCCTCTGCTTCATGGGGGAACCTCCAGTACATCTGTAAGTAGTGTCATTGGTGTGATGTATATTTTTCTAAAGTTCCTGATAAGTGTTTACAACAAGACTATAAAGACGATCGAAAATGGGCAAAGTTATATTATCGCTAGTAATATTTATCGTTCCACATTGTAAGTTAATCATGAGTATTGTAACCGATTTAAGTAATGGCGAGCTCGATGGCATCTTGACCAGTTCCGAGTGGCAGTATGTGGAGGCTGAGCGCAGTCCGGCACAAGGCGCGTCGGCGGAGCCTCGCCGGGGAAGAGCTCAAGTCAGAGAGGCGGGAGCAGGAAAGAGGTGAATGCCCGATAATGGTGGGGCTTCCCCGGCAGCAGCTGTCCAGATTTGTACTTCTTTTTTTTCACTTTTAGTTTTGGTCAGTTATCTGATTTCCCACGAAATTTATTATATACATCCAATTTTAACAAAGTCAGTGTTGTAAAATATATTTTTCTAACATTTGTAATGAATAGACATCACAACCCTGCCCTCAATAAGTGGATATGGAAGATGGATGGATGTAATGAAACTGTCAGCTCTATTGGTTAATCCAGTCTATCCTGCTGATTCCTCTGCTCTCAGAGTTCAGGCAGGCACGGAAGGACCAGCAGTTAGTGAGTAAAAGACTCCTTCAAGAAGATGAGGAGGAAGAGGAAGGAGCCATGGACACGGCAGGCAGCCCGCTGTGGACAGACCAGGTACAATTAGCTCTCGATAAGACGTGTGATCCTTCTGCATTTGGTACTGTGTTAGTTTGCCTGGATTTTATATCAAGAAATAAATAGCAACGCTATAATAAACCTGGCAGTTATGAAGAGGATGTGTGGTCTGATGGGCCACTTAGACTGCTTCCTAAGTGTCCATAATCTCCGGAGGTTTGTGACCGTGATCTATTGTACTACCTGCTAGGAACTGGTGGAATTATTCCAAGGAATCCAGCACAGTGGAGAAAAACGGGCCAGTCAGCTCCGAATGCTGAGGAAAGCCCTGCGAAGCCCTGAGGCTCAGCTCATCTTCATCAAGTATAGCGAAGAGCGGCACTCGCCAATGACCCGTATCAAAGAATGACCCCCAGCTGAGTCACATGGCCAGATCATTTCCCATTAAGCCATTCTGGTCTCATTTTATACTTGCCTATGGCAAACTGGATAGAATGACTGCTGCATGAAAATGACTTGGATTGAACTATATTGATCTTAAAGCTAAATGATCTAGGTTATAAAAGCAGGTCATGCCTGCGTGTGGAGTCTGATGGATTTTATTTTATTAGGTTTTGTAACAATAGCATTGTAATCCTATTTTGTGCTGGATGACAGGAGGGGGGAAATAATTCTATATTTCAAGTGAAACAACAGTTAAGTGGAGAGTGAAGCCTAACGCCCATGTTTCAGGCTGGAGAATAGCATGCAGGTGTTGGTGGGGCTTCTCAGTGGTTCCAATGCACAGTGCCAGCTGGAGGCGGCGCACTGCGTGCATCAGCTGTCCAGTTCGCCCTGTGCCTCCGTGGGGGTTACCTGCCTGCCTGCCACGCCCTACCTGATCACCTACCTGTCAGGACAGAACGCCAAGTTTACGGTGAGCGCTTTCAGCCCTTCCTACTGAAAGTCCCGTGGTCATTGTACACATGTTGGTTTTGACTCCGCCTCCTTAACCGTTAACCCGTTCTGATTAGCTGTGCTGCTGGTTGGCTGTATCCTCAGCATACCTCACCGTGTCTGTATCAACGATGGCCCGTCGCTGACCGAAACCGCTCATATCCCTGTGGCTAATCTCTCTGGTGCGTGTCTTTTTTTGTAGGAGCTGTGCTTGTACACCTTGGGAAATCTGTGCGCGGGAAACATGGCAGTGAGAGACAAAGTCCTGGCTCAGGGGATTATCCCAGCACTGGGCGTGTGTATCCAGGTGAGCTCACCTGCATTCCGGCCCTATTGTCTAGCCGTCTCCTTGTGCTCAGTGCCACGTTGCACCCTGCGCTGGCCTCTCCCGCTCCCTCTTCGTCTCACTCTGTCTGCACTTCTTGGCACCCAGCGACCGAACCTAGCGGTTGTGGAAGCCGTGGGATTTACCCTGGCTCAGCTTCTCCAGGCTAATGACGCTTCAGAGAAGATCATTCCGTGAGTGACTAGCTCCATGTCATACATTTCTCTTCAAGCAGGTATTAGAGTAAATATTTAAAGAGTTCTGTAAACATTCATGCTCGTCTGGGGGTCATCTGTGGTCTGAAGTCTAAATCTGCAGGATGAGTGTGGATTGATGTTTGTGGCTTTGCTCCGTAGGCTGGTCGTGAGTTCTGGGCTAACGTTACACCTTCTGGCCGCCTTGCAGCCTCATCCTGAGTATGGCATGGGAGCAGCCATTGAGTGTGCCTGGTGTCTGCATTACCTGGCCTGCCGGTGAGTGGCTCTCTTGAGTCACCGGGTTAGTTAGAAGAAGCCAATTTACTCGGAACAATGCTGCTCTCTTTCCTACACAGAGACGAGGGCTTGGAATCGCTTCTAAGCCAAGGAGCTGCATCGCAGTGCAGTTCCCTGCTGATAACACTGGGTGGTGCTGTGGCCACAGGTAACACTGAAGAAGGCCTAGAGCTGGTAAGAGCTATGCAAACGTTAAACTACCAATAAAATCTGTATCGATTAACTGCTGCAATAAAGAATCAAGTAAGGAATAAATGCATTGTTGTATAAAGGTATCACCCGGCCTTTTCCGCAGCTAATCTGGCCAGTGCTGCGCTGTGTCGGCAACCTGCTGGCAGGTGGTGCGCCGGGGCGCTGCGAGCCGCAGCTCACAGACAGCCGACTGCTGGCTGCACTCTGCGTGCTGGCCCAGGCCTTTCTGCAGCCGCATCCTGGCCTGGCTAGAGAGAGCCTCTGGGTCCTAAACAACTTGACAGGTAGAGTGTAAGGGCCGTTTTACACTCGGGTTTTCTGCGTGTGGTTTCGGACTGCTCATGCTGCCTTTGGCTGCAGATGCAGATGCCGGTGCTCGGTGTATGCAGGCGGCAGTGATACTCCACCAGGCCAGCAGAGGGCAGATGTGCTCCAGCAAACACAAATACAGGCAGTAGAGTGAAATGAGCAAACTTTCAACAGTTTTAAAATAAAAAATTGGGCAGTACCACGATAACGTGTTATGCCGTGGTGTACGGAAATCCTCACGACAAAGGATAGTAGGTATACAACCAGTCTCATCACAAAGAAACTGTGATCTGTGCTCATCTGTGAATGTCCGTGCTGCCTCCTCCTGGAAATACCTAATCAATTATTTTGTTCATGCACAGTCAATTCACACTATCGTCTAGACACAAAAATCTGGGCTACACACATACAGACCGCAGCTGTCCACAGCCAAACTTACGTTGCGTCCCCTCGTCCACAACCGAAACCGCACGCGGACGTATAAAGTTTGAAATATTTCTGTAACGATAAAAGTACTAGACAACATGTATTTAAATTATTTTTATGGCATTGCAGTAGTTTTCAACTAGCCTGACTGATTCTGGTTTTGTTCCCTTCACATACTGAATGAATCCTGTCCTCTTCAGCGGATTCCAGCGTTTTCAGCTCCGCTGTGCTCTACCTCTCTTTGGTACCAAGTTTGATCCAACTCCTGCCCTTTTCCAAGGGGATCAACAGCATGGTTAGCAGCCCCTGAGGAGATGAATGAACTGTTTATCTAGCTTTTTGTTAATACTTTAATCCAAAATTACATACACTTCTGGCCATTTGAACTTTGATAGAGGATTTTGGGTCTTGGGAACAGCATCAGTTGTGTCCTGAGGCCTTGTAGCGTATGGTGCCTGTTTTGTGAGTGTTTCTTATATTTATTGCAGAGAGCCCATGTTGACATTTATGGTTACACCTAGCAAACCTCACCTGTGTGTAGGCGCTGCAAGTCCTGGCTAATGTTGCCTGTCAGGGGACAGAGTACTGCGCCCAACTTATCCAGAACGGACTGCTGCCTGCTTTGTGTGCCACTCTCAAGATGGCCGACTCGGCTGTGGTGACACTCAGTCTGGAAGTACTCTGCATGCTGCTGGCCAGCAGCTCTCAGGTAATCTGTAATCTCCGAGTTGTCTTGCAGTTAAAGCTAGACAGTGCCAATAGAAACTGTTTGGTGATTGCCGGGGGTTTACCCTTCCTTATCACAGCCTCCTTCACTCTCTTCTGTCCTCACTTAGTGATGGACAAAATGACGCTTCTTGAACCACTTGCTCTGTTTTTTTACCCCACTAGATGGTGCTCTCTGTATGAAAAGGGCACAAAGTGTGCCCCAAAGCAAGCTATGAGCACCATCTAAAATAGAGATTAAAAAAATACAGCAAATTGCTCATGATGCGTCATTTTGTCCATCACTAATCCTCACATTAAGTTAGACTTCTGTTGGCTTTTCTTCTGTAGGCCACAGATGAGTTTGTGAAGCTCGGCGGCCCTGCAGCCCTGGAAGCCATGCGATATAATGGCCAAGAGGGGCTGCGCCTCCGAGCATCTTATATTCTGGAGCATCACCTACCTGCCTATAGCTAGGTGAGAAGCATCTGCATTTGCTTTGGGGAACCAGCACAAAGGATGCTATTGTGTCCACTCAGATTTCAGAAGATTACTAAATTGTACCTGCTAAGACCAGAAGTTAACCTTGCTGTTGTTTTTCTTTCAGCCATAAAAACCCCAACAGCTCAACATCGGGACACTCTGTGGTGTAATGGGAAGATGGTGTGATGGGAAGATGGTGTGATGGGAAGATGGTGTAATGGGAAGATGAAGGATGACTTCTATGCTGCCAGAGTTACAATTTTCAGAGAAGTACTGGTTTTGATAGATTGTTTCTGTGTTTTGTGGTGTAACTTGTACTCAATAAAAAATATATATATGCGTTTCTAATAAATGTGTGTATTATAGAGATGATCCTCTATCAATGGGTTTTGCATTCATGGATGTAACCAAGTGTCGATATAAAGATATTATAGATGTAAATATTAGGGGGGGGGGGGAATTCTGTTCCAAAAAGCAAAACTCTGATTTGCTGCACACTGAGGACTATAGATTAGTTAACTGGAGGCTGACAAACTGACAAAATTGAGCGTGGACTCAGTCAAGGCTTAATAACTGGACTTGCTATCTTGTGGCTTTTTGAAAAGAAGTGATTCGAATTAATTGTTAAACTTCAGTGTTTTATATTCTATATATTTTTGTTTATTTTGGGGAAGGGGCTTGATGAAAGACTTAAATACCTCGGGATTTTGTTGACAGATGAAGGTAAAAAGGAATGTGAGATTGACAGGTGACAGTGGTCTGTGGTGGTCCAGCAACCCTAACCAATACTCTCCTATGGTTATGAGCTGTGGGTAATGACCAAAAGAACAAGGGGCTGAAACATCTGGCACTGATGCTAGACCCACTGTTTGACAGGGTGAGGAATTCGGAGATCCAACGGTACCTCAAAATAGAGCTGTTGCTCCTTCATCTCAAGTAGAGCCGGCTAAGATGGTTCAAGCATGTTATAAATACAACTCAAAAGGAACTGTTCCGAGCACGTTAGGGTGACTAAATCTTTCAGATAGTTTGGAAACATCTAGGAATTCCAGAGAATGCATATGTCTATGGAAAAAGACAGCTGGTCTGACCTGCTATGGATGTTGTCACTGACCTTCATCTGGAAAACTTGTAGGATATAATTATGATGATTTAGCTTCACCATGGGGAAACGAATGACTGTATCCTACAGGCTTTGAGGTAAATCAGTTGGGGTGGCCTTAATGCCACCTGTAAATGCCCGTGCAGACTTGTCGCGACCCGAAAATCTCAGGACAGCCATCTGATCAAAGTTGGCAACCATGGAAATCCCAATTCCCGAAGCAGTTTATAGTTATATAGTTTATTTATAACTGATCGCAACTGTTATTCCCAGTCTTAGGTCGCTTGACAGCCTTTTATATACTTGGTAAAGCAGCGCTTCTTTAAAACTGCTTAGCTTTCCATGTTGCCACTATCCGCATAAAACACAAAATGCTGGGAATACCACCGTATTTTATATTCTAGAAAATCTTTCAGGAATAGCACAAATTGCATACTTTTGACTATTGCTTTCCCTTAAGTTGCCTACTCTCGGAATTTTGAGTTATCCGCCATCACTTTAATCTGGTGTAATAATTCAGGTACTTTAGCTACTTTAGCCTGGACAAAAATAAGCTGTATAAATATTTTTACCCAACCTTTTCTTTGTTCGTATCTGGTGATGCTAATTTTATAATAATGTAGGCGTATATTCGTCTGTGTAAGTATTTCTTGCACTTCGGGTGGATTTATTACCATTGCCACAACACTGATCTGGATAACAGGAAAATGAAAAACAGTATAACAGGCACACTTTTTTCCTCGTGCCTACTGCCAGCTATGAGTAGAGGTAAGTCTTGGTAGCGACAGCCAATCGCATCGGCTTCTGCTACCAAGATTCAGGTAATTCTTGGTAGCGACAGCCAATCGCATCGGCTTCTGCTACCAAGATTCAGGTAATTCTTGGTAGCGACAACCAATCGCGTTTCCTTCTCCTACTAATTTCGCGCAATTCTTGGTAGCAAAAGCTAATCACGTTTCTTCCTCCTACCAACTACTATTTAGTGATAATTTATATTTGCTGTTCTGTGAAGAAATAAACCCATATTTTAAAAGGAACTGAAAGAAACTGACATTCTTATAAAAGCCTTAATCAAATCACATGTATTCATAGTTTTTATAATATATTTATATATATAATTTGCAATAGTGTTATTTAATTTTAGTGGCATCCCTACCGTTTTCGCTCCTACTATCCGAGGTTGAGTCGAGATTCGAACTCGCGATTAAATGTAGCGCGTACTGCCATGTTAAAAACCTTAAACAATTCACAAGTTTAGAAAATATTTTCATATTTATACATATATATAATCTACAATAGTGTTGGTTAATTTTAGTGGCATCCTTACCGTTTTCGCTCGAGACCATCAGCGGTCGAGGCGAGATTCGAACCTGTCTTTTGGTAGCGCGAACTGCCAAGTTAATGTATTCATAGAAGGGCATGGTCAACGTCCACACGCCGAGTACGTCGTACGTAACGAACGTGCCCGCCTACTCTGAATAGATGCCTCGTTGGCGCAGTTGGCAGCGCGTCAGTCTCATAATCTGAAGGTCGTGAGTTCGAGCCTCACACGGGGCAAGTTCAATTTTTTCGTTTCAATTACGTTTTTAGCGTAAAAAGTGTATGATTGACCAGTAGGATCGGATGCCAATTTTCAAGGGAAAAGCCCCGCGGTACTGGATTCTTTGACGTGTTTCGCGGACATGGTTCCTTTTTAATGTTAAAAAACCTGTGACCAGTGCCATTATCCACTACTGTCAGCTATGAATCCAGGTAATTATTGGTAACAACAACCAATTACGTTTCTTCCTGCTACCAATATTCGAGGTATGTCGGCCAACCGGTGCTAAGAATTATTTGCTTTCCGACAAAAAAAACATACCAATGACCTCCACCGGTGTCTAAAATTGCCCATCAGGAGGTGTCCAAACTGGGAGACAATTTCCATTTTCCTCATACAAAACTGACAATCACTGGGTTCCGCAGTTGTCGATCCAGAACTGGCCATCTTTCAACTGCCAGTCGGTGCTGAAAATTTCCAAGGTTTTGTCAGACGCTCTAACGCATAGGATATGAGTCGGTCGCCCCGGGTCCAAGTCAGATCATTTTGCAGTCACTTTTTGCATAGAATTGTAGTCTGTGACATTTCGACACAATCTAATTAAGATTTCATGGTGTGCAGGTTTTATGTGTTTTCGTGCACTTCTTAGAATATTGGTGATTTGCGCTCATGCAATGCAATCTCTATACACAGTAGCCTATATATAGCTATATATTTGTCTTCATATAATTTTTATTTTATCTTATTTAATTAGTTTTACATTTAATCATTCAGTTTTTGTCTTTTGGTTTCTTTTAGTCTACAACCCCAATTCAGAAAAAGTTGGGACGGTATGGAAAACACAAATAAAAAAAGAAAGTAGTGATTTCTAAATTGACTTTGACTTGTATTACATTGAAAACAATACAACAGCACATTATTTAATGTGTTCCTCATTAATTAGTTTTTTTACAAAATAAACACGTATTCCAATTTTGGTTCTTGCAACACATTTCAAAAAAAGTTGGGACAGTAAAGCATT
>JAODKN010000002.1:9300600-9316921 GCA_026774425.1 Petrocephalus zakoni
ACATTGGTCTTATGGGAATTCGGCCGGGGACTAACGAGTGATTCGACATAGGGAGGTTTTCGTCTTAAGGAGGGTCGTCTTAGCGAGGTCCGACTGTACTTTTTAAATGTTTCCCTACTCCGTCTTGCAGCCCATAAGACACCGCTGAGGGCTAAGGGCCTCGCTTGAGGGCTCACAGACACTTCACTGGTTGGGTGAGGCCGGGGCTCAAACTGGGGACTTTGTGACCCCAGCAACAGAGGCTTAGCCCTCTGAGCCACACACCACTCTGGTGGGGGGCCTGGGGATGGTCTGCGCAGTGCTTTGTGATCTCGAGCTCAGCAGTTAGTATCTCATGATGTAATGCAACAAGTGAGGATGGATTCCACTGTGCATCTGTAGCTGGAGAGGGATGCTGGTCACATGTAGTCCTTCTTCACATGTCTGAGTAATTAAAGATATCAGTGTGTGTGTTGGGACTATGTAAAGTTGTGTTTAATTGTTGAAATCGACGAAAAGGACACTTTTTAAAGGGGGGAAAGTTAGGGTGACTCCAGGCGCCCCAAAAAAATTGGAACATAATTGGATTGTTCTGGGTTTGGAATCCAATATGATGTGCTTTCATGGGACCCAAATTTTTCCAGTTGCCTCCCTTACTCTGCCAGCAGCATAAGTGTTCGGGATCAGGGTGGAGAAGGTTCCGTTTCCTGCCCACATTTGCGGGCATCTGCCAGTGAGAAAGTCCAGATTCCTACTGAATATGGAGGTATTGAGTGCAGTGTTCAGTAACTTTGTAACAAGGCTTGATGGGCCACATTTGTTAAATGCAGAGCTGTAGTCTTTAAACATTGCCTGACTGGATTTTATTTTCCAGTTGTGCCGGGATGGAATGGAGCAGCAGTAAGATGGCATCCTCTATACCTGCTGTGATCAGAAGTTTTTCCATTGTTTTTATGACAGGTTCAGAACTGTGGACTCTCTGAGAGAGACAGACTTATAATGTCCTTAAAAACACCAGCAACCCTGCAGGGCTTTTTAGGATGTGTCCGTCAACTTTAGTGGCAGAGATGCTGGTGTATTTAGGCTCAGTGAGGCTCACATGGGAGGGTCTTTGTTTGTAAGATCAAAGCCAGTATAGAATTCACTCAGGTCTCCCGGGAGTAATGTTGCTCTTTGGATGTAGTTTGTAGTCCGGGGTTGTGAATGCCCTGCCAAATTCAACATGTGTCCCAGTATTTTTTCCCATTCCCAGCAGGTTGAGCCTTCATCACACTGTGGATGTCTGGTAATCCACAGTTTCTGCTCAGCACTGCTATTATGGGATTGGAGTTTGTTCTGCAATAACTGCAGCTTATTTATCGAGTGTTCATGCGCATGCATAAGCGACTCTTACGCCCTGTAATACGTGTCTTTGGTTTGTTGTCTGGTCCAGGTGATTGAAATCAATGACTACCAACGGCAGCGTTTCTCCTCACGAATCATTGGATGCCTCTTCAACACAGTGACAGACAAGAAGATTGCACTGTTGGGCTTCGCCTTCAAGAAGAACACAGGTGACACCAGGTAGGACTCTCATCACTTGACCATGCTGTGGTTTTCCAGGACCTAGCACTACCCCATATTCTTTTGTTAGTTCCCTGTTGCACTTTCTGATTACCCTGCCTACCACCATCCCCTCCTATCTTCCAGAGAATCCTCCAGCATCTATATCAGTAGGTATCTGATGGACGAAGGTGCTCAACTCCACATCTATGACCCCAAAGTTAAGAAGGAGCAGATCATCCAAGACCTTTCTCAGCCAACCCTATCCCACGGAGATGATACCCAGAGAGGTGAGCTGAGTTCTAAGCCTTTTTCATAGATTACAGACATCCACAACTACTCTGCCTGTGCAGAATTGCTGACTGGGCATTTCAGTGTTTGTCTTCCTGCTGCTTTGAGAAGAACAAGACTAGATATAGATCCATTCTACTTGGTTGATTTGTTGTATCCTGTCTACAATCTCAATCTTTTCACAGTGTCTCAGCTGGTCACCATTGCCACGGACCCATACTCTGCCTGTGAGGACTCCCATGCCATTGTCATTTGCACAGAGTGGGACATGTTCAAAGTATGTGTCCTGGGCTGCACAGCCAAGTATTTCCCAAACACTGATTGTTGCTGCTTGTGTAGCAAAACCAATGTTTTCTTCGGTTTTGCTGCTTTAAGCCTAAGAAATGTGGAAATGCGTGCGTGTTACAGGAACTGGACTACGAGCGGATTTACAAGGCCATGTTGAAACCCGCATTCATCTTTGATGGTCGAAGAATCCTCGATGGTCTGCACGACCAGCTTCAGCACATAGGCTTCCAGGTGCTGCATCGTCTTCAGTGTGACTCGGTAGCTGCTGGCATAATGCCATTAGCTGTTTGCTAAGAATCTCAAAATGTTCAATATTTTCCGTCACAGGTGGAGACAATCGGCAAGCGAGTGAGCCAGAGAATTTCCTTTCCTGGCAGTAATGAAATCTCAAAATCTGAGCAGCTGCTACCTTCTAAGAAGCTCAAACAATAATTTTTCTTCAGGGCTCACTGGATTTGAGAGGGTGATGACCTCCATTCAAAGAAGTATGGTTCATTTCTGCTCGGTTTTACATCACAAAAGACCGATTTATCAGCCATTCTGATTCGAATGAATGTCTCTCTAAGATGTTTTTGTCTTTCCATGTATTCACTTTTAACAAGTGAAGATTTCAGAACCAAAAGATTTAAAGCAGATTGTTTTATCAGCTATCAGTTTTAAAAATATTTCTGAATACTGAAATACATTTATCAGAAGAAACTTCTGAATATGCTGTCATTCCAGTGAAAAATTTATTTTTTTAAGAATCTTAAAATTCTCTTTTCTGAAGTGAAAGTTTGTAGATTGTTTCTATTTTACTGTGAAATATTGATAAGACAGAACTTTAGTGTTATTACACTTGCTTTTTATCTACAGTCATATTACAGCATTAGGATGCACGTTTGTTTGATCAGTTTATTTTATCGAGGGGGGAAAATGAGCAGGATATGTTCTTTAACTTGCCTGCCTCCAGCTCTGTATACAATATTTGTGTTGTGAAGTTGTGATCTTCATTGGGACTTTCATTACGAGCAGGAGGACAAGACAATAAAATTCTCCTTCACAAAAAAAATGATGAGCACAGAATCTTGCTTATTCATACAATAACATCCTGAACATGCCGGGTGATCGGACATCGCAGATATCCAATCGCAGTTCATTAGTGAGGTGTGTAGGGTGGGTGAGGTACTGCTTGGGGTCATGCCAACATAAGGATGTCAGTCCTCACCCAGTTCACCTTGGCCAAGAGCACACAGTGCTTCAGGCACCAAAACAGAGAGACAGATGGAACCTAGATTGCATGATAAACAAACATGGATGCAGATGGCATCCAAAATTTCTCCTTAGTCCACACTAAATCTTTCTGCAGAGAGTGAGAATAACTGAGTGGTTTGTGTAATAAAGGTTATTGAGGATATTTCAGTTTGTTTGCCTGTATTACAGGTACATGGTTTGTGCTTGATTTCTGATAATTGTCTTCATATGGCAGCCAGTCAGAAAGCCTGCTTGGCACATCTGCCTTAAGCTGCTGTATCAACTTTGTATTGTGTTAGGATCTACAAAGGCTGCTGGCAGTTAATTCACCCTAATGTGTAAGGTAAGGGACAGGTGCACTGGGGGACAGGACAAACAGTAGTGCAATGCAGACAAGACAAAAATTTCCCCTAAAAACAGAGTCAAAATTATTGGTACCCCTACATGCAACATTTAGTGAAGCCTCCTCTGTACAGAATAACAACACAAAGCCTCCTCTTGTAAATTGTGACAAGGTTGGTGCTCACTTTTGTAAGGATCTTGGACAATATGAAAACACATTTCAAGGACCTTGGAAATCATAGGATTGTACGTGTGAACTGCCCAGTCTGACTGCAGGTTCTCAAAAGGATACAATCCTGCAATCCCAGAGCTACTGCAAATTGATTTTGTTCCTGTAATAATTTCTGTGTTGATTTTAATGACCGCCTGGAGTCATTGGCCCTCATTTATCAAAATGAGTGTAGATTCGGGTGCAAAAAATCGGCGTATGACAAGTTCCACATGATTCGTGAAACAGTGTGTACCTGGCCAATTCTGGTGCACACACATCCCCACGTTGATAAATCTGGTGGCTAGAAACAAGCGTAATTCACGTGTCGCGCCCCTATTAATTCATGGTTTATGTGGCCGCACCCACAGAACTTGCGACATGGAGAAACAGAAGCCGGTGTTCTGCGGAACCATGCTACCTGCCGGTCTGTGCTCCCAAGCATACGTTACCCTGCCCATCGAGCTGGGCTACCATAAACGTTGGCTGATGTCACTGTTTGCGCATGCGCGGTCAAAATATAGTGGTCGGCGCGTGGCTGAATGCATGTCCCACGCTGATAGCGTGCACAATATACAGCTGTAATTAACTAAATTAGCTCAGAAAATTAACAGCCAGCCGCCAGTTGCTTAAAGACTTGGTGAAGGTGGCTATTCAAATTGTTTATTAGAATGTAAATATGGACGACTTAAATTATAAAAACAACTGAGTAAAAACATTAATAAGACGAATATACAAAAATGAAAATAGCATGAATAAGATGCGAGCATATTACGTGACATCTCAGTACTTCGTTCAGCTGCATTTCTCGGCAACACTGCTCGTGTACAAGAACACAATGAGTTTACCTTTGATAATGGCCATTAATAATGTTTCACTTCATTTATTTCTTCATTTGATTCCTCTTAACTCTGCCTCCCTGTTTGAAAGCCATTTCCAATGTGGGTTTCGCGTCTCTGTTGTACATATTTCCAATGATGAGAAGTATCGCAGGACCTTATAATTTACATCATAGTCGCCAAAGCAAGTATAAAGCCGGTGTTCTGCCAAATAGTGCTGCCTGCTTCGAATAATGCTACCAGAGCACTATTCGGCAGCTATAGCTACCGGATAGTGCTACCTAACCGAATAATGCTACCACATGGCTGCGCTCGCTCACTCTGTCAACGGTTTTCAGGTGCGCATTCTCTCTTAAATTACCATTACATATTAGAAACAGAAGTTGACTTAATTTCTATATAGTCAACTTGCGGTTTTGGATTTTTTCAGATAACAGAAAAGCATAATTTCCCCTTTTAAGTGAAAAAATCTTGAAGTTGAATCAATTGTCCCAATTCCAAGATATAGTCCCAAAACAAGCACACAGCACTTCCAATTTGACGGAGACTGAACTCGGAACATTTGCTGAAATGGCTTTATACTTACGTATACTTAGAAAATTACGTAAACTTCTTTTTTTAAATATGTAATGGTAATTTAAGAGAGAATGCGCACCAGAAAACGAGTGAGCGTAGCCATGTGGTAGCATTATTCGGTTAGGTAGCACTATCCGGTAGCTATAGCTGCCGAATAGTGCTCCGGTAGCATTATTTGAGCGGGCAGCACTATTCGGCAGAACACCGGTAAGGCTCAGCTGCTGGCGGGCGGTGGTGCGGTAGGTCCCCCCTGGCGCCGCCCCTTCTTCTTGCGCGCCTTCAGGGGACCTAAAATCGCCTCCAGGAGGTCTACCTGGCCGGGAGATCCTACGCCTAAAGACTCCCATAGCAAGGCCCCCTTCTTCCTGGACAGCCAGTGCATGGAGCCGCTGCCCTCACTCTACAGTGCGGCCTCCTCCTGGCCCCGGCTCTTTCTGGCTGGGGCCTTGATGTTGTGCGGCAGGCGGGTCCTCCCCAATGGCTGGCCGGAGACGTGCCAAGCAGGCCTCCTCCGTCACACGGCCCCGCAATGACGCCTCCGCCTCACCAGCGTCTCCAGGTCCGCCAGGCTGGAGCAGGCTTGCCGGATGATGGAGTACAGTGCCCGCTCCGGCCGTGCCAGTGACACCATTCTGACACCATTGTAGCGCCAGGCAGACCGAGGCATCGCGAGGGCGGCGAATGATGGGGAGACTCATAGCCGAGAACACAAGCTCTTTTATTCCAGCTCTGAAAAGAGCTAACACGGGCACTTCAACAGCACCAAACCCCTCATAACGACAGAAACACAGGGAAGTCAGATGCTGGACTGACAGGCACACACACGGTGGGGCGCTTACTCAGACAGAGTGCGCACAGCACATGGGAAAACATACTGTACAGGCAACAATCGGTAATGCAACCGCTTACAACCATGACAATAAACAGGTGTCTATTTACTCACCACCCTCGAGCATGCTGGGAAATGCGGAACCCCGCCGGCCCTACAATATGATAAAATAATGGTAGCCACAGGCATGACAGCAGTAACATACCTTGGCAAACGTTTATAATTACTGCAGTCTGTAATCTTACAATTACTTGAATCGATTAAGAGAATTCATTAACAAATATAACCCACAATAAACATTTCGCCTGAAATCTTGGTAATTATCTGCTTAACATCATTTTAGCACAGCTCTGATGTAATAATCCGGCACGGCTTGATTTCCTGTGCAGTGCGATTTCGCACTGACAGAAAACTGTACACCACCTGAAAGCTGGCGTGGGATTTGAGTGTATCCTGCGCTCACGTCCAAACTGATAAATCCCGAAATTTGCATTGAAATGACCGTACCCCCAATTTTTGGCCATACACACGCCTGATAAATGAGGACCAGTATCTTGCTGGAACGTTTCACTAGTTTCAACAAGTTTCAACCTTATGGCAGAAGCAGACAGGTTTTGGACAACAATGTCCTGCTGCTGTGTGGATGCCTTGGATCTTAATAAATGTTGCTGGATCACTTGCAACAAAACAGCCCCAAAACACCAATTGCCAAACATTTTACTGTAGATATTGGGTGCCTTCCTTAAATGCAGTTTTTTTCATCGTTTTACACCAAACAAGCTACTGTTGTTCTCATTATTTGGTCTCTGATTTTGAAATTTGATAACCTGATAAACCTCAAGATTTCAATAACCATCTGTTTTAAGTTTTTTAAGTGTTCTTGGGTTTTGCCAATGTTGCTGGATAACAAGGAATTTACAAATTTATATTTATACCCCTGGGACACACCACAGGGTACTACTGAAAGGTGACAAGACAGTTCCTGGAGACTGAGAGCAACTAAAAATAATAAAACTTCCTAAAATGTCACTATTTGTATTCCTTTGGTGTATCAGTAATCTTATCAATAAAATGTTTTCTAATTATTATTATTATTATTGTTTTATGTATGGTATGACATATTTTACTGTTCCTCTGGGGGAAATTACATTTCCGCAGAACGCCTGGCTTCAAACAGCAGGTTTACCAACAAAACAACAGTTAGACCATAAATATGCATATTTGCAATGAATAAATAAAGAGAAAACAATGTAATATACATGCCTGTGCAGAATTTACAGCGATAAACGGGACTAGACGAATCAGAGAACAGAACAGATTCCCAGTTGCATCACTGGGAAGTGGCTGGCATGGTGGCTCTGTGGGTGGCACGATTACCTCACACCTCCAGGTTTGGGGGTTCGGATCCTGCCCCTGCTGTGTGCATGTGTTTGAAGTTGGCAGGATGTAGGCCCAGAACTGCTACTCAATGAAAAGCTTCCTCAGACCCGTGAAGCCTCAGGTAAAATTGGCTAACAGCCTAATGCAGACATTAAACAGCACAAGCCTCCTCCACGAGCTGCCTGCTCTGTCCATTGTAGAGATACGCTCCTAGATATATATATAGGTCTCTACTGCACACCTTCCCCTTGTGTGGAGGTTGGGGATAGGGCCACATCAGCACCAGACATGTGACCATCTCGTAAAGCTGCAGACTCACTTCTGTACAAGAACAATTTAATCTTGGTCCATTGTGATGGTTTGGACTTCTGTGTTAAACCCATGAATTTTCTCTACCTGCTTGTCCTGTGTAGGTTTGAGAGAGGTTGGAGAGGTTCTCAGCAAAGGCAGGGAACCCAGGATGGAGCACCAATACCTACAGACATATTTGGCAACTCCAATTCACTTTAGCATGTTTTTAGACTGGGGTAGGGGGGGACCAGAGTACCCAGAGGAAACCCCGCAATGACATGGGGAGAACGTGCAAACTCCACACACATGGAGCCATGGCTAAGACTTCAAATCCAGTCCCAGAGGTGTGAGGGTGTTAACAGTGCTAACCACTGTACCACCACCCTTGGTTTTAATGCGCATCACAATTCCTCAGTATTCCTCAATATTGTTCCAGATAAACTGCATTTCATACACTTCCTTTACACATGGCTCCGGGCCGCCGGCACGCCTCGGAGCCGCGCGCAGCATGCGCCAGCCCCAGCGCCTCGGCCCCGCCCCCACGGGGAGGAGCCATAGTGACGTCACACGGGAAGCGTAAGCCGTGCGCGCAGCGCGTAGGACGGGGGATCGAGCGCTGATACCGGCGCAGTTCGGGGGAGCATCATGGCGGACAAGGCGCAGCTGCTGGAGGCTATCAAAACACAAGGAGAGCTCGTCAGGAAGCTCAAGACGGAGAAGGCCGGCAAAGAGCAGGTCAGTGTGCGGCAGCCCCGGCCTGCAGTAGGAGCGCAGTCGGCCGGTAGCCGCGGTTTTGATAGTTAGGCCTGCTCAGTGGTCGGCGCGTGGCTGAATGCATGTCCCACGCTGATAGCGTGCACAATATACAGCTGTAATTAACTAAATTAGCTCAGAAAATTAACAGCCAGCCGCCAGCGACCCTCAGTCTAATCTACCTACCTACCTATCTGGATAACGGTCATTTATTTAGATTGGTCATTGTGATCGAAAGCCGGTACGCGTAGCTGCAGCATTACACACCTCACCTCACAACGTAAGTGTCATTTACTTAGGAATGCCCAGAATGTTGTGTGCTATGTGGAGCTAAATACATTAGAATGAAGGAATTTAAACTTTCAATGGAAATATGATGGCCTCATGGTGACCTGTTATTCGCTGGTGCACCGGTCCTTATCTGACGCAATATTCATGTAATGCATGTGTCTTCCTGATGTCCACTCTGCACAAAATATAGTTTTGAATGTGACCATACTTTACTATGCTATGAATACATAAGTATCTGTATATTAACATTTACAATTATTACTTTAATAACTCGCAGATTTAAAACTAATGGGCCTAATTTCAGGGTTTGTTTTTACTGCTGCTGGTGTGTCCATTATGCAGATCAGCCATTGCGTTTGCCATTTGTATTTACATTTTCTTTAGAAGCACTCAAAGTCCTGCTAGAATCTAAGCATTGTATCCTTTATGTAGTGAACTGGCTTAATATCCTCACCTCAAATGCTTTTTGTGCAGATTTTTTATGGGTTTTGATTAAATTAAGGGACCTGCTGTCATTGATTGGTCCTGATCCAGCAGTAGTGATGCCTCGTGCTGGCAGCCTAGGTTCTGATGAGCAGTTAGTTCTGTGTCCATTTCTTTACCCCAGATATGATTTGGTGTTTACTCACCCTCATGTTGTGTGGCCATGCCTCACTTGCACCCTCTACTGCTAGGGTTGCTGACAACTTTTCTCCTGTTCTTCCTGCTTGGTGTGTCTTCGCCGTGGGGGGAATTCGTCCATCTTTGCTGTCATCCTCCTCTGCTGTACCACGGATGACGTTTTACTTTGGACTATCATATGCCCTATAATTGATATTTGGGATCTTGAACATTTGGACTTGGGTGCACCACCCTAATTTTGTGCCTGTGAACTTTTTCAATGGTTATTTTCCCTCCCCTTGTTGGGAACATGAATAAATTGGGAATGCTTCCTCTACGTCTGATCAATGGACTTATTGCACATGGACGCGGACTGTGTCCTCGACCTCTCCGGCATCTCTCTGGGATGACTGTCTTACAGGTACGTGCTGGGGTTGTGTGGGGGATGTGCTCTCTTTCTGAGTGATGTGTTCACTTTGTGCCAGTACTACAGAAGTTTTAGCTGCAAGTAATTTGTCGTTCAGGCAGTCCCCATAATGTCTTTCCCTCTCTTAGTCTGTTTTTAATGTCCATATATCCATTTTCAAGTTGTTCACCCTGGACAGCATTGCACGTAGCCTTTCCCAGGCAGTGTAGGGCAGGAATCAAAATAGTTTTGTTTGCCAAGTATGAAAAGTTCAATGAGTTTATTTTGGTGCATGAGGTATGTAGTCAAGGTAGAAATACAAAATGGAATAAATGGAATATAAAAAATGGAAACTATAAATATGTAAATACCAGATGTAGGGTGCAAATATTTTGGGAGAATGTTCAAAAAAGCTATTGTACTATGAATAAGCTTGCCAGTTCGAAAAAGCAGGGGTACACGTACCCCCTAGATTGGGTGCCAGCCTGTATCCACATGTGCATGTCGACACTTAACAACTGTACCACTACAGAGACACCAGTTAGCCTAGCTGCATGTCTTTGGACTGTCACCAAGATGGCCTCCGTTCTTAATGCATGCCTTGCAATTCTTGCAAAACATATTCTGTTGAATGTGTTGAAAAGTTCCCTAAGACTTTTGGTGGTGTGCATTGCTTACAGGGTCACCAGTGGTGCCGTTTACCACTACTCAAAGCACACAATCGCATGGGGGGCCCCTGGGGTTTGAGGGCCCCCTGCTGGTCACAGACACTCACCACAATAAATATCAAATAAATGTCATCCTTTATTTAGGATGTGATGAAACCTCACGTTCAGCAAAGCTGCTAGTTAGTTATGACCTTCTGTTCCCACTCACTAGTTTCATTTTTGAACCTGAGTTTTTGAATGGGGCCCGGGGCCCCATGAGTAGCTCACAGCTCCAGTGTCTTCCATTCTGCCTATGTGGATTTTGCATGCTGTCCCTACATTTCTCCTGCCCCCACCTCCCCCACGACACTGTCCCAGAAGATGGGCAGATTTGCTTTCGCGTGTTATGTTTATTTTGCCATGCCACTGTCTCTCGTATGATGAGAGATGACCTGAAGGTACACATTACTATGATGCTCCGGGGATGTGGCATGCATACCTGCTCGCTAAAAGCTACCTCTGTGCCCATGCACTCGACAGATCGATGAGGAGGTTGCCAAGCTCCTGGAGCTCAAGGCCCAACTGGGCGGCGATGACTGCAAACATACCTTTGTGCTCAAGACGCCCAAGGTGAGTTCAGCTTGAGCAGAGATGGGAGAAGGAGTTTCACAGAGGGTGCAGTGAGATAGCATCCCAATATAATTCATCATGGAGGTTGGGGCTGATTTCTGTCTGTTCTGGGGGATGGATGGGTGGAGATATTGACCACTCTCCTGTTGTGCTGACAGGGCACCAGGGACTATAATCCCAGGCAGATGGCCATCCGGGAGAAGGTCTTCAACATCATCGTTAACTGCTTCAAACGCCACGGAGCTGAAACTATCGACACACCTGTCTTTGAGCTGAAGGTACGGTCTGGATGAGCGCGTTGTGGATCACCAGGCCCAGTAGAGCTCATTGACTCGGTAGATGTGTTTTTGCAGGAAACACTGACAGGGAAGTATGGGGAAGACTCCAAGCTCATCTATGACCTGAAGGACCAGGGTGGAGAGCTGCTGTCACTGCGCTATGATCTCACTGTATCCTTTGGGGCCCTGTTCCTACAGAACCAGCCATAGCTGTAGAGTCTCGGGTTGAAGTATGATGCCGGTTGTTGGCCAGCCTCCACTTTGATTGGTCTTTTGCATTGCTTGAATGGGTGAACTAATTTCAGGACTGCAAAATGCAGTGTTACAGATTGATGATTAAAGGCTACTGGGAGCCAAACATGCACTGGCTTTTTCTCCTTAATGAGATGTTAACCAAGGTGCCCTTTGCACGCTACCTTGCCATGAACAAGATCACCAACATCAAGAGGTACCACATTGCCAAAGTCTACCGGCGAGACAACCCAGCAATGACACGAGGGCGCTACAGGGAGTTCTATCAGTGTGTAGGTGGACCTGCTGCAATTCTCTTGCGGTTTAACCATCGCTTCTTCGCCTGCACCCCTGCTGAGATGGAGGGCCGTAACCTAATCTTGTCATTTTCAGTTAGAAACTACAGTTAGCCCTCATTGGAATGCTTTTTTTGATGGTCTACCTCAGGGGTAGGGAACCTGATCCATGGAGAGCCATGGGTGTGGGCTTTTGGGATGACATTTGAATCAGCCAATAAGACTGGGTCCCCAGGACAGGAACTGACAACCAATGCTTTATCATTGGCTGATTGAGAGGTCATCCCAAAAACCCGCACCCACACCGGCTCTCCATGGATCAGGTTCCCTACCCCTGGTCTACCTGAAAGACCTCCTGTGCTCCTGTGCGTACCTGGGATGTAGGCCTTCTGTGCTCCTGTGTGTACCTGGGGTTTAGGCCTTCTGTGCTCCTGTGCGTACCTGGGATTTAGGCCTTCTGTGCTCCTGTGCGTACCTGCGATTTAGGCCTTCTGTGCTCCTGTGCGTACCTGCGATTTAGGCCTTCTGTGCTCCTGTGCGTACCTGGGATGTAGGCCTTCTGTGCGCCTGTAAAAAAAAAAAACGAATGCTACCAAGCAGACCAGTCACTCTTCTTGTGCTCTGTGTTGCTGTGACGTGTAGTTACATTGAGCCGCACATCAGGCTGTGGCATAGGGGCCACGGCTGCACCGTATTTAAAGTGTCAGTCAGCCTTAAGACGACGCGCCTGATACGGTTAGTCTGCTATGTAAACGTATCTGGCTCTGATACTGAGATGCTACTGAAGGGCCTGATTGTCTGTATCAGGTGTGTTAAATTAGGGCTGCACCTGCGCTCTGCAGTGTGATAGGTCTCCAATGTTCCTCTTTTAGTAAGAATGAAATCTGTGTCACACCTCATCCGTTTATGATTGATATTGATGCTGATGATTAGTGGTCAACCGATGGGTTTTTCGACTGCCGATGTCACTATTGTGATTTAGAGCAGTGTCTCTTAAACGAGTCCTCAGGGAGCCCCAGGCAGTCACCATTTTTGCTTTTGTTTAGCAAAAATGTGGACTGACTGGCAGGGAGCTGGGAGGGAGTAAAAACATGGACCGTCTGTGGGTCCCTGAGGACCCGGTTGTGTCTGTTCAGGTTTTTGCTGCAATTCCCCAATTAGGTTGTTAATTAGAGGACTGATTTGGCTGTAGAGTCCTCACACCTGGGTTTGAACAGCTGACCTGAAGGTTATGTCAATAACCTGCATACACAGCAGCCCTTTGTGGGTAAGATTGCCCACTAATCAGGAGCAGGCAATGCAGCTAATGGCCAGTATTGCATTGCACTGAAATATGCCATCAAAAAAATTTTAATATCAGTATCATTATCAAACTTTACAAATTCAGTAAATATAAAACTGCTCATTTTTCAACCTTTCAGCTTTATTTTAACAAAATATAATATTCGTAGACTGATCCCAAACGCCCAACAAACGTTCAGCAATCTCCTTCATTCATTTAGGCTTTCCAGAAAAATAAGCATGAACATTTTTCCTGAATATTACTGGTTTACTGTAATTTAAGAGCAGATTGTTCCAGTATTAAAAAAATGTGTGGACTGTAGGAAATTCAGCATTTTTTCCCATGACTGTTTAACAGCATTTAAATGAAATGCCTCATTGAATCTTAAAAGCACTGTTACTAGAAATTTAAATACATTAAGGGGAGAGCACATATACAAAGACTGTTAGAATTCATAGATGACACCGACCCATTTCATCTTTAATCACGCACACATATATTGCTACCCTTCGAATATAATGTGACACTTCAATTCAGTTGAATTTTATTTGTATAGCACATTTTCGCAACATTACATAGTCTCAAAGCACTTTACATTATTCCTGCCCTGCCCAAAGCCCCCAGTGAGCAAGCCAGAGGTGACGGTGGCAGGGAAAATCTACCTAGAAGGAAGAAACCTTGGGAGGACTGGTTATTTTTCTGTAACGGGCATTATAAGAAGTGATTTATACACTACCCCCTGACTTGGCTTGGCACTGCGGCAGTCCATGTTCCCCGTTATACTCTCTGCAGACTTTTGTCCTTTAGCTAGTGTCATGTCTGGCCTCCTACTGAGGAGTTCCTGTCTTTGGCTCCCAGGATTTCGACATCGCAGGGCAGTACGACCCCATGATTCCCGACGCTGAGTGCCTGAAGATCGTCCATGAGATCCTGAGTGACCTGCAGCTGGGAGATTTCTGCATTAAGGTTAGACGCTAATGATGACACTGTTCCAGTTGGGTTTGTAGGCGTGGAGCTGGTGCTTAATGTTACATTTGGCGTTCTTCTGCAGGTCAATGACAGGCGTATTCTTGATGGGATGTTTGCGGTCTGCGGCGTCCCAGACGAGAAGTTCCGCACCATCTGCTCGACGGTGGACAAACTGGACAAGGTGATCTGAGAGCGCACATGTCTGTAAAGAGGGTACCCAGTGGGTTAGACCTGGCTTCACTATGTTTCCCATTATATTGGTTTGTCAGGTCTGTTTCCCTTTTTGATTGTGCCGTTTGGAAGCATGCAGGTTTCATTCTGGGCAAGCTGCCTTGTCTCAGGTTGCATCGTGGTCCTTTCCATTAGATGCCTTGGGAGGACGTCAAGAACGAGATGGTGAACGAGAAAGGTTTGGCTCCAGAGGTTGCTGACCAAATTGGGGAGTACGTCAGTAAGCAAGGTGAGTCTTACTTGAACCAAGGCTGATCTTGAAGTGTCAACTATTTATACTCAGCTGGTTGGTTGAAACATTCTTTGGATTGAGATTGCCCTGAACTAAGCTCTGTAAGAGATTCACTCGGCACTGTGCCCTTTGACTTTCTCTTATATTTTAACACCGTTACAATGGTGCTATAAAGGATTTAATGTGGGCTTAAAGTAGGTAGGCTGTATGAGTATCACCCTCAGATTACCAGCTCCTCTGTTCTCATTATCAGGCAGCCCCCTGGTTAAGAATGTCTAACTTACAGACAGTTCATATTTTTGATAGGACTGCCATTAAGCCTATTAAATATAAAAATTCAGGTTAAATACATTGGTTCATAATAACAAACACACACACTACTTTATGACGCTCATGAAAACATTACATGGCCACAGACCCTCTCTGCACATTTGGTGTCCATTTCTAGCCAGCGAATGTTCCTTCCCTTGTGTATCAGGTGGCATGGAGTTGGTGGAAGAGCTGTTACAGGACCCTAAGCTGTCCCAGAGCAAGCAGGCTTGTGCTGGCCTGGCCGACATGAAGCAGCTCTTTGGCTTCCTGGAGCTCTTCAGGGTGACAAAGGTAGGTCAGCTGGCATGACCGTGGGCCAGCACGGAGGCGGTGACATTAGGGGCACGGGCATGTCGTGGGCACAGCGGGTCTTTCACTAAGTGGCAGGCAGCATAGAAATGTGCTTATTGTCTGGCTGCTGAAATCCAGCACTGGGGAATTCTATACAATGAGCACCTGCCATTCAGAAACGGCCCATTCGGGTTTACAGAACACGTCAGCTCTGCGTTACCTTATATGAGGGAGACAAGCAAAGGGAAATGGCCTGAATAAACGGTTACGTGACTCTTTATAACGCACCTTCTGGCTTTCAGTCGGCTTTGAAAGGTCCTTTGTTGTCATAGTCTGACATGCACTGCTTGTTCCAAAAGGTTTCAGTTGCATGCTGTTTGAGTCTCTAATAAGAGTAGATCTTAAATGATTAGTCCCACTAACCTTGGGTTCCAAATGCTTTTTGTTTTTATGTACTTACTTTTCCCTGTTTCTCATGTTCTTCTGTTTCTTCATATTTTCCCTTCTCATCTTTACTCTTAATGTGTTCAGAAGGTTTTTATGTAACAAACCCAGTGCAGTGTAAAGCAGCCTAACAGGGTGTATACTTCTGCAAGGTGCTGTGGACCTGGCCATGGAGACATCTTTCACACCAAGACCCTGCTGACCTTGATAGATAAACGCTGCGCTGACCTGCGCTAAACTTTATCACAGGTCATAAATCTGAGCAGGGGCCGCTGTGGCAAATGCCAGGCGAGTGAGGCACTCGGCTCCGTCTGATGGGAACGCGGGCAGAGCCTGCCATGACATGACCCTCTAATAAGCCTCCCTGCTGTAATTAATATTCAGTGTCATAGTTTGTTACAGTTTGGTAGATTCTCTCACTAAGAGGAAGTTCAGGTGCTTGCCAGTAAGCAGGTGGGGGACCTGGGACATGGCGATTGAATATTGATTGAGGAATGATGATGGGGGGGGGGGGGGGGCCGGGGCAGGGGGGTGGCCGCAAGCCGAAGGTGAGGGGTTTTAAAACCAGGGGCCAAAAAGTGAAGTTGATTTGGGGCCCATGAGCGGGGCCCATGGTACCCAAATCACCCC
>JAODKN010000002.1:9317021-9331435 GCA_026774425.1 Petrocephalus zakoni
CCCCCCCCCCCCCCCCCCCCCCCCCCCCCCCCCCCCCCCCCCCCCCCCCCCCCCCCCCCCCCCCCCCCCGGGGGTGGGGCGGCAGTCGGAAGGTCGTCGGTTTGAATCACAGGGTCCTAAGAGTGAAGTTGCTGTGGGGCCCTTGAGCGAGGCCCTTGGTCCCCCAATCGCCCCGTGGACAGGCTGACCCTGCCTTTTTTCGTACGTCACTTTGGTTAAAAGCATCTGCTATGAAATTGTACTCGTGACAAATTGACAGATCTGCCTTCGTAGTCAGTGTGTAGACGCCTCTCATGCTCCATTAGTGCATTGGCCTGCCTTTCTGGACTGCGGCTTTTCTAAAAGCTTCACTCCCTATCCTCAACCGTGTCCCTAGGTGGCGTTTGACCTCAGCTTGGCCCGCGGTCTTGACTACTACACCGGCGTGATCTACGAGGCCACGCTGGCTTCCAGCGTCCCGGCAGCGCAGCAGAACGACGGCGCCGGCGAGGAGGGCGTCAGTGTGGGCAGTGTGGCCGGGGGCGGCCGCTACGACGGCCTGGTGGGCATGTTTGACCCCAAGGGCCGCAAGGTGCCCTGTGTCGGGGTCAGCATCGGCATCGAGCGCATCTTCTCCATCATGGAGCAGAAGGCGGAGGTAGGGTGTTCCACCCTTATGCAACAGAGATGGAACCTGTGCACCTGTGGGTCAGCAAGTAAAGCATTGTGCTAACAATGCCAAGGTTGTGGGTTCAAATTCCAACATAAAGCATCAGATAAAAGGAGTAAAAATTAAGAATTTGGTGAGGGTTTGTTCCTGGACACCCACGTTTCTGAGTGGGGAATAGGTCTTGGTTTGAAATGAAGCAGTGTAGTGTATCCTGCTTTCGGTGTATATATAAAATATTATATATGATGCGTCATATATATATGATGCAAGTTCGGAATCACCAGCGTGTTAAAAGTTTTTGTCACCGTTATTGTACTTGGGGAATTTGGGGAGAGTTCTTGGAGGGAGACGGCGAATGCCGATGCAGGACGTGGTGGTGTAATGTAGCAAGATAAAATTGTAATAAAACTGTGGGGATCTGGCTCCTATGTGGGATGTGCAGATTGGCTAATTGTTTTTCAGGATTCCATTTGTATATTTTTTTAATTTGTTTGCCCCAGGTTAACTTGTTTGCACTGTGTGTGCTGTCTTTGCACTTTCTGTTTTGCACTACATGTACTCACTACTGTATGTGCAAGAATTTCCCCCTGGAATTAATACGGTTCATCTGACAGTGTTACTGAAAAGCTGGTACATTAAACTGCACAGTGCTCTTGTTAGTGTTGTTAGTGGTTAGGGGACAGACAGGTGTAGGTCACTGGTAGTTTTGTGACCCAAGTCGCATGGTATGCATGGTGATGCACATTTCCCATGGAGTATCTCTGGAGAATCGGGTGATGTCAGGGGTTCAGAATGGGGTGTTTAACAGCACAGGACTAAAGGCTGATTTTATACCCCCCCCCCTCCACAGGCTGAGAGAGTACGCACCACAGAGACGCAAGTACTGGTGGCGTCGGCACAGAAGAACCTTCTGCAAGAGCGGTTGAAGCTGACCGCGGAGTTGTGGGACGCCGGCGTGAAGGTACAGCACAGCGGCGCTGCGTTCTTGGCGTGTCGCTGCCTGAGCTCTGCCAGCTCAGCATCCTGTGCCCGTCTCCTAGGCGGAAGTGATGTACAAGAAGAACCCCAAGCTGCTGAACCAGCTGCAGTACTGTGAGGAGACCGGGATTCCCCTGGTGGCCATCATCGGCGAGCAGGAGCTGAAGGATGGGGTGGTAAAGCTGCGGACCGTCACCAGCCGCGAAGAGGTACCCCGCTGGCCGGCCTGGGGCCCACTCACATACTTTTGGTCCCTCTGACTAATGCAAGCGTTTCCCAATCCGGTCCTCGAGGACCCACGGGCATTCCACGTTTTTGCTGTGGTAGGGAGATGGGAGGAAGCAAAAATGTCTGGCAGGGAGCAAAAATGTGGACCGACTGTGGGGCCCCGAGGACTGGCTAAGGGAACACTGGCCTAGTATATGACGATGCTAACATTGTTGCTATATTGTGCTGAAACTAGAGCTGGGCGGTATGACCAAAAAATTGTATCACGGTATTTTTCAAAATGATACCAGTTTCGCGGTATATGACGGTATTTATTTGTTTTTTTACATTTTACAGACTAAGATGAATTACTGCAGTACACTGGTTTAGAATGCCTATTCTACTGTCATTAGGAGTGTAAATTGAAGAAACTTAATGCAGGTTTGCACAGCCTCAGAAAATAAGTTTACATTCTTTTTCAAAAAAACTTTTATTGTGCAAATTTGGCAATCAACAACTTGAACACAATATTATTTTCAAAACATATTCAATTACTAAAGTGTCCACAGAGGTTATTTCTCTAAATGAGTACTGCACTGAAGAAGTATTAAAGAGTAAATGGTAAATACATCTTATAAACCAACTACTTTATTCATGTAAACCAGCGGCGCCCAATACATCGATTGCGATCGACCAGTAGATTGCAAAACTACTGCAGGTAGATCACCCGACATTCAAAAAATGCAGATGTTAGCCAATCATCCATATTATTGTTATATTAGGTTACCGAAACAAAACGTGAAAGTATTGTGAGCTACTGCAAAACTCCAGCGAGCAAAGGGACCCGGCTAGCCTTTATATCTACTAAAAAGGGATATAAAAATGAGTGAGGGAGCAGGGCCAAGTTGGACTGTTTTAAACCAAAAAACTTCCAAACAGCTAAGACGGCTCCTGTTTCGGCACAAGTCTGTCTGCGTCAGCAAGTTTTACAGCTTCAATTGCGGAACCTTCGCAGTCTAACCTGCCCATCGTTCCAGCTCAGCATCTTATATTACTTACAAAGCGAAAGCTATGCGCGTCGGCAGTGCGGCAGTGAGAAGGGTCCCATGTCAAACAGGGCTCTGCTGCGCCACGTTCCAAATGTTATTTAACCTATTTACTGGTTTTCCGGTATTAGTAAAATTCATATCATAAAAATAAACACCGGTTTTCGGTATGAACTGGTACACCGCCCAGCACTAACTGATACCCAGCAGTAAAAACTATTGAAGCAGTGAGAACTCTCATACAGCCATAGCCTGACACTGACATCACCTCTGATTTGTAGGTGGACGTGTCCCGGGCGGAGCTGGTGGGGGAAGTAAAGAAACGATCCGGCTTGTCATAATGCCCTGGGATCCAAACAGCGATGCCGACTTTCCGTCTGATACCCCAGTAACTCAGAGCTGTCTGCTAACAGTTTGTTGCACCTTCCTATTAAAGTCTATGTACCTTAAAGGAACCAAAACAAGATGTTCCATTCCAGATGAAGTACTGTCACCACTCACCTCGCATCCATACTCGTTTACTTAATCAGTCCTATAAATAAAATGGTGTCCTATTTAAAGTATTTTGGTCCCTTCTCTGTGACCGGATCTACAGAGAACTGTTCTCAGAATGAGCAGTGCGTAAAGTGGGAAGTAAAGTGACACATTTAGGAATCACACCCATGCAGATTCAGCACTGAAGTTTCTTTTTCTTTCTTTTTCTTTCCTTTGTCCCGTCCGGCAGCTTTTGCAAGCAGGATCATGGTCTGAATGCACTGCTGTGCCAAACATGCTTCCTTTGCCATGTGGAGCTCTATGCACTTCGTATCTATGCACTTCGTATCTATGCACTTCGTATAGGCCCCTCATGTAGATCAATTTCTTTATATATAATAAATTTTTTTTTAATAAAATAAAAGTGAGGAGAAAGTGAGAGAGGGAAGCCAAGAAAGATGAGTACACAATAAAAAGCACATAACAGGCTGCCAACTGCTGCATCTGTAAATGAGGAAAAAACGGCCAAAGATCAGAAGCATCTGAAAGCAAGATAAAATGGATAGATGTCGACAGACAAAAATGAAGAATACAGAAAATAAATCAGATGTACTAAATTGTTGTGTGGGCTTGGATGGCTGCTTGTAAGTGTATGTGCATGTGTGTTCATCTGTGTAGGGGAGGTGTGCATGTGTTGTGTGCGTGTTTTCAACATGGAACATAATTGATAGTGAAGGTGGTAGGCCACAACCATGCTCCCCAAGAGCCGGAGGAAGGCCCAGGAGACCTAGGACATCCACAGCCCCCCAAGAGCACAGAAGAGCCTGGGCCCCACGTCCCAATGATAGCCACGCCCCTACCCCAGCAGGAGGAGGAAGAGGAGGAGGAAGGCCCCGGAAGCAGCCCCCTGCAGCCTAAAGGGCATGTGTCCCAGAAACCCAAAGGCAACAGGCAGCCAACCCCGCAAGGAGAGGATGGCCAGGGCCCGACCATCCCCCGGCAGAGAGCCACCCCCCAGGATGCCGCCAGCCGAACGCACACCCAAGCACCCCTCCCACCATCCTAGAGCAGGGCTGTAGGAAGACCCGCCCACTCTCCTCCCCCACGCACCTGTGTGAGAGGCGGAGTGTTGGGTGCGTGTGCTGATGCGTGTGAGTGTATGTGGTGTAGAGGGTGAGTATGACTCTGAGAGGCGGAGTGTTGGGTGCGTGTGCTGATGCGTGCGAGTGAGTATGACTGTGAGAGGCGGAGTGTTGGGTGCGTGTGGTGTAGGGGGTGAGTATGACTGTTGAGAAACTAAGTCCCTCAATGTATATGGTGAGTAACACGGAGGGGCGGTAGCAGTGTGGAGGTGTCTCTGAATAGTGCCCCCTCCACCCCCAAAGGCCCTGTGAGTACTGGTATGTGGTAACTAAGGTGCAGTTAAAAGCTAACCAGCTGGCTCAGTTGGCACCCCACCATTGTGCGAGCAGGAGCGGACCCAGGGGCCCCGGTGAAAACACCCCAGAGCACCGTCGGCACCAGAGGCTAGCCCCCCCAGCCGACTATGGACCAACCCAGCCCCCCTGGCAGTGCCCCAGAGAGAGCACAGGCCACCCACACCGAGGAAACGGCTAGACCCCTGGACATCACTCCCAAGCCTGCACTGAAGAGGCCAATCACCCATCCCAGGGCCAGCCCCCGCCAGCACCCCACACGCCCCATGACCGCCAGGCAGCACCCGTCCAAGCTTCTGCCCCACCACCACCAGCCAGGGCAGACACCCAGACACCACAAAATGGCAGCCATAGCTCCCCAACTCCAAGAAGCCACTAGACACCCACAGCCCGGGGGCCAAACCCCATCACCCACCAGGATCACCAGAGACGAGACCACAGCCGATCACTCCCCCCATATAATGTTATTGGTCAGTGTGGACCAGAGAGAAATGTTTTCTCTCTACTGGAAAAAGGAATTAAAAATAAACATTCTGTAATCCAGCATGTTGTGCAAAGCCATTTACAGTGTAATCTAATTTACAGCTTTGGCCAGGGCTATAAAGTCAGTTTTTATGGTTTAATTTTCCACTAAACCATTCTCTAGGGTTGGGTGGTTTCTTTTTTTACAAAACTATTAATGTGGGTGGCTTATGGTTTTGAACCCTGGTTCTGGCAGACTGAGCCAGTTACCACTGATTGATTTGGTGAGACTGGGGTTAGAGGCAGTTTAGATATCGCTGGGAAACCTGCACTCTGTGATTTACTGACCATCAGCACCAGACATCTTTCAGTTTCTCATTTTAATACAAGAACAAGTCAAACAAAAGCCAGTCATCAAACGTGCACAGCAGAACACTCAAAAGTGAATGTGGGGGAAAAGAAAGTGCAAAATCACTAATGAAACAATGTTCACACACAAAAACAAAGTGCAAAACCTCCAATGAAATAATGTTCACACACAAAAAGGCCGCGATGAGCATGCAGCTGGAAGGAGCAGATGTCGCCCCCCCCCCCCAAAAAAACACATGACCTGTTATACACATGGTTCTCAGCACATTTTCTCAAAAGTAAAACCATTAGTTTGTTTTTTTTTTACAATTACAATTAAACAAGATTCATGGTAAATAAAATTTCTTTAAAAAAAAAAAAGTGAAGCCAACCTTCAGGTTGTAGAATAAAAGGGAGACCTGAGGCCTGGCAGAGAGACCTTAGACCTGGTAGAGAGACCGGAGGACGTGCTCAGCCGCGGCCTGCTGCACCTCCTCCTTTGGGGCGCCTGTGCCGCAGCCTGGCAGGACGCGGGTCACGCCTGTGTACGGCAGCGCCATGCCCGGGATCAGCACCCTGAAGGAGAAGTACAGAAAGCCGTCGGGGCTGGAGCAGAGGTACTGCGAGCTGTAGAGGGGTGGCCCCAGCTCCAGCGCGCGGCACATCTTCCTGAGCAAGGCCGCGGCGTTGCCGAACACCGGCGCCCCTCTGCCCGGGTGGGTCAGCTGGGGCAGAGGGAGGCACTGGCCGGGGGCCGGGCGATGGCCGCCATCTGGGAGGGAGGGGGGAGGGAGGCAAGACCTGGGGCTCATCTGGGGGAAGCCAGGCAGAGGAGAGGCTGGGAGCTTAGCCTGATCCACGTCCTGCCGGGGCCTCCCGGCAAAGGTCTGCCACTTCACCGTCACGACAATGTCAAACCTCTTCTTGAACGCTGACAAAGAGAAAATGACACATAAGAGACGGGTTCACGAAGGCATCCAAGTGAGGACCAAAAAGCAGCTGGGACTGCGGGCCGGAAGGACGATAATTTCTATGGGACTTAAACCCACAACCTTCTGGCCATGGCCACAGATTACCAAGCCTGTTCCACTCTCCTACCTTCGCACAGCACCTTCTTGGCCATGGAGGCTTCGTAGTGGGAGGTGTACTGCACGATGGCGGTGACGCCGTCACTGCCGGCCTTGCCGGGCCGCAGCGATAGGCCCTCCACGCCGTGGCTGACGTCGCGCAGCGCCCGCAGCAGCCGCTCGCGCTCCACACCTGCCGGCAGCACCCCCAGGCTCAGCTGCCGCTTCTCGGTGCTGCGGCGCACCACCAGGCGGGCGCCCTCCTGCAGCGGGTGGCGGTGGAGGGCGCGCACGGCGGCGCCGGCCTGCTGCGGGTCGCCGTACTTGGCGTAGGCAAAGCCGCGGTTCTGCCCGCTGAAGTTCATCATGAGGCGGAACTCGTAGAGCTCGGCCACGCGCTGGAAGAGCGGAATCAGGCGATCCTCGTAGACGTCCCGCGGGATCTGACTGATGAAGACCTCACAGCCAGGGCCTGGAACCGGCCCGCTCCAGTCTGCCCGACGGGTGATGCCGACGTTACAGCCAAACAGCATTCACACAAGGCTTATTTAAGATCATAACTATTCATATTACTACCCATAAAGGACATTCATTTCCTGAACCATGGCATTCTAACACACTACTATATTATTCTTACTCTAAAATCTGGCAGCCTTGGTACGGTGACGTCACACTTGGGGGGGGAAAGGGCCCGATTAAAAATGTCCGTTCAGTTAAATGATATCATTACGAGTAAAATAATCCAAGGCTAACTATCCATCCATGTCGCTACACATTTCAGCGACAACGCTGGAATACTTTATGAAAGTGCTATAAGTCAGAGACTGGCACTTACTGGGTGGTGGGGCCCCATACTTTCTCTGCCCATTTATCTGGACGAGCTTTATCGACGTCTTCTGCACCCAAGACTCTAAAGAAGCAATGCTTGCTGGGTTCAACACCTTCAAAGAAAAAAAAGCTCACTGTGGGGCACATCTTGGAAAATAATGAGAATATTTATAATGTAATTTCGACAAAGTGTGAGTATACCTAATGCAGACTGTAAGTTAATAAAATTACTCTATTCATAGCTCAAACTAATCAACACATTTCAGACAACCGACAATCCAGCTTGGTACTGAGGAAATGGTAATTACAAGAGGGGAAAAATAACTTTTCGATATGATGATTTTGGTCTCCCCTACTAACCTGTAAACGCGTGGGGTTTTAATTATAATCGTGCCAGCAGTACACCAGCAGTGGTACGAAGATATTCCTTATATCTCAACTTTGATGAACATGTTTCAACTTTTGCAGCTCAAATATAAAATTTGCAAAAAAAAAAAAAAAAAAACCCTATACACTAAATTTCCGAGAATTTATTGGCTGTGTACATGATGTTATAAAATTGTTTTCTTTATATTACCATATACATTTGACCTGTCCATGGGCAAATTATGGGGGGGTGGGGTTGTGACCCCAGTTAAGCCCTCGGATCTGCCAAAGAGACCAAGGTGGCTAAGCATAGCACAAGTTACTCCGGCTTAGAGCTAAAAAGTCACGACCTCTTCCAGATTAAATGTGTTTCTACCGCGCTTTATCTCATAGCGTTACGGGGATACAGAACAAACGTATAGAGCCGAATCAAGCCGACGAAGCACCAGGCCGGGTCTAAACAAGATTCATGGTAAATAAAATTTCTTTAAAAAAAAAAAAGTGAAGCCAACCTTCAGGGGAAAAATTCAGGGGAAAAATAACTTTTCGATATGATGATTTTGGTCTCCCCTGCTAACCTGTAAACGCGTGGGGTTTTAATTATAATCGTGCCAGCAGTACACCAGCAGTGGTACGAAGATATTCCTTATATCTCAACTTTGATGAACATGTTTCAACTTTTGCAGCTCAAATATAAAATTTGCAAAAAAAAAAAAAAAAAAACCCTATACACTAAATTTCCGAGAATTTATTGGCTGTGTACATGATGTTATAAAATTGTTTTCTTTATATTACCATATACATTTGACCTGTCCATGGGCAAATTATGGGGGGGTGGGGTTGTGACCCCAGTTAAGCCCTCGGATCTGCCAAAGAGACCAAGGTGGCTAAGCATAGCACAAGTTACTCCGGCTTAGAGCTAAAAAGTCACGACCTCTTCCAGATTAAATGTGTTTCTACCGCGCTTTATCTCATAGCGTTACGGGGATACAGAACAAACGTATAGAGCCGAATCAAGCCGACGAAGCACCAGGCCGGGTCTCGGTCCGGCAACGCGCCGAGTCAGGGCCGATGTGCGCCCATTCCTGCCTTTGGCATCAAAAATATATAAGATATACGGCAGCGTCACTTCGTTAAGTAACTTAATAAATACCTTAAATAACTTAGGGTTAGAGGTTAAGCTTACGCTGTGTGTGGATGCATGCATGAAAACTCGTACTGCCTACTATTGCAAAAGTGAATTCATACGGACGAACGCTTAAGATACAGGCTTGGAAAATTCAAAGGATAATCCCAATTGCAGGGCACACAAAAAATCACGAATTCTGGGGCAAAAACAGGGAGTGAGCGGGGATACTGGTGCAGCAAAATCCAAGATCTCAGACGAAACAGACTGATGTTTAAACATAATATAATTGTATTAAATAAATCGAATTTTATTATAAGCCTAAAACCGCACTAAACACAGCTTAGGTTATCAAAATGACAGGAGCAGAATACAAGGCCCACATGCGCAAGTTAATGTCGCGTGTGCGCAATTAACGCAACTTCAATGTTACTTTACTAAAGCGTGGCATTCAAATGCATGCTACATGTAGTGCGTGCATCGGTTACATCTCATACATGGAAAGCCTCATCTACAGTTTCGGAACCGTCGGGGAAAGCACATAAGGCGTCTGCGCCGTCCCTAACACCCGGAGCGGCTCCGGACGCTCCCACCTGCGTCTGCTCGTCCGCCATCGCCGCTTCCACAAGACGTTAGTGCAATAGTGAGAGAAGGCGAACCTTCGCGCAACACCAGCATTTATTGATAATTTGCATCTGTCCAATGAACGAAATGGAGGGCAAGGGCTCCGGGGGTCAATCCCCACCCCAAATGTCATGCCCCCCGCCCCGCTTGATGTCTGTGCTGGAAAGCTCACCTTTTTAAATACGGCAAATGGGCTTCTCCTGTCCGGTTAATACTCCCCCCGTAAACAATTAGATTATAACCACTGAAGCTAATCCAAGGAGGGAGCGTTTATCATGGAATAAAATGAAAACGCGGCGGCTGGTTGGCTTGCCTTCAGTTTTTCCATTATGCGCTTCATTTCATGGGCTTCTGGACTTTGCCTGCATTGTAATAATGCAGTAAATGCAGGCATAAAACACACATATGCATGACCATATATGTGGACAATGTGACGAATTTAATAAAAGCGGACCTATACGGCCGTATCGGTGACGTCTTGTTCGGCAAGTTTGCTGGAGCTGAGAATCGCTTATACCAGCTTTTAATTGTAGCCGCTCCCGGGACTCAGTCGGTCAGTGAAAGGCTTTGTGCTTTTAAGTTTCTTTTCTGCGCATCTCAGCTGTTGCATTCTGGAGCGTCTGCATCCCCTCGCCGATTTTCCCCTCGCCCCCCCGTCCCCGGCCGCCCTGCATGGAGGGACGGCCTCGTCTAAGTATTTCCCTGATAAGAGACATTTCAAATATGTTCATAAAATGCATTTCGCGGAAACCGCAAGCCAAAGCAAAAGGCGAAAACGACACCGGAGTGCCTTAAAAATCCGAAAGTGGGACAGCCGAGGATTCACTTGACAGAGACGCATACCAAAGCACTTACGGCTGTAATTGCTTTCAATACTATACTGAGTACAAGCGACCTGTGTACTTTATACCGTCATTATAAATAATATATATCGATTTCTCCCCCTGTCCAATGCGGGGAGCACAGGGCTTATGCCGGTTAACAAAGCGGCAGTCACGATAAACCCTGAGAAGGAGGCCTGACCGGCACAGGGCATACACTATGCCTATGTATTTGTCCTGCTGGAGGAAACCTGCGTATCTGACGCTGCAAGGCCACCCCTCTGCCATTCTACAGCACCGACATACTTAACTTTATTTATTTATTTATTTTACTAAAATGTCAAATGTCTTGTACCTGTGATAAATAAAGTGAGTTCTCATTCTGTAAAAATGCCGTTCAAGAATCCATGCTGAAGGACCATTTGTGAGGCACCGTAAGCCTCTATGACTGTTCAGTTGTTTTTCTAAAGAACACAAAAGCTGTGGTTATTATTGACTGGCTCTACAATAAGCCTGATTATTAAAATACCTCTTCCTCAGATAAGAACTGGAACCAGAATGACCTTGGTCAAGGGATTATTTCTGTGATGGTTTGTTCAATGCTGTGTCCAAACAGCAAGTGTGAGTGCCTGTAGTAAGACCAGGAAGGAGGCCGTGTTCACAAGGACCAAAGACAGACTTCCAGCAGGGATGGGGGGGGGGGGAGCATGGTGACATGTTTATCATACAGCTCAGAATGTGTTTGACCAGTATTATTTCTATATAAGAGGTTGATAGATGTGGTGATGTAGTGGAGGGTTGTGGCGACCAAACGCTTTGCTGAGATGTAATTATAAGCAATATCTGGCATGATCTTAGGAGGTACAATCCCCCACACCCACACAGGCTTCACCACTGCTGTGCCCTGATCACATATTGTCTTCATTAGATTGTGCTTAAATGACCTTTGAAAATGACGGACTCTGGGGACTGCTGAGTTCCAGTAGTGTAGTGAAATTAATTTATGATAGATAAAGGAGTAAAAATATGAATCAAAGGAAAATAACAGGATCAGCGCCTGAATCGACGACAAAAGAAGGGTGAGGGACAAAAGAAAAAGTAAGGTGAATGAGGGAGAGTACAGCAAGTGAGGGAGAGTACAGCAAGTGAGGGAGAGTAAGGCGAATGAGGGAGAGTAAGGCGAATGAGGGAGAGTAAAGCGAATGAGAGAGAGTAGGGCGAATGAGGGACAGTAAGGCGAATGAGGGAGAGTAAGGTGAATGAGGGCGAGTACAGCAAGTGAGGGAGAGTAAGGTGAATGAGGGAGAGTACAGCAAGTGAGGGAGAGTAAGGCCAATGGAGAGTATAGCTAATGAGGGAGAGAAAAAAGGTTCAAAACATAAAACTAGCATGTCATGATAAGTGATAAGTAATTAGTTTACTGGGAAGGGCTGCTGGTGATTCTTGCTGCCCATTGCCCCCAATTGGGCAGAGGTTCGCTGGAGGGTAGTTTGCTGCTGATAACCTTCTCAGCACAGTGGATGGTGGGCCACAGCGGGCCAATCCATAACTAAGCCAGACAACCATGGGGGACATGAGGATTGTTTCTAAACATAATGTATCTAATATTTCTTCATGCTGGTCAAATTAAAACCAACCATCTAACACACATTCTACTTGTTGCAAATGTTTTGAAATGCTTACGAATGGTACAATGTGTTTCTATAATAATCCCAAACCTGGACTGAGTCAAGTGATGGAGAATATCTGCCAGAATCACTTGTGATGGTTCTGAAATAACTCAGTTAATTACAAATAAATAAGTGATTGGAACTGTTTGATAAAAATAGTTTTACATACCTTTCAAAGGGGAACTGCTTGGAAATAGAGGTGAAGTGAGGTCTAATTTTTTGTAAGATATAGTTGCTGTGCTAGCCACCAGATGGCGATGTAGACTTCCGATCACCTATCCATTTTTGTATAGTCATTTATCCAGCCGAGGGTCATATGGAGAGACTGTCCCAGAGAATATACACATACACACAACAGATTTCACATGACTCCATAAAATAAGTATAAATCACTAGAATTTGTTAAAAATGTGCTATGGTATAAGATCAGTCACTTAAGCTATTAAATGGTATAAATGCAAATAGGTAAGCAATATATGTAGGCATATATATTTTTGTCCAAAGTGACATGCAAGTGAGGAGCAGGGTCAGCCAGCATCCATGACACTCTTCCAGCTACAGGATTTGAACCCATGACCTTCCGGACATGGGCAAATATCCCTAAGTTGCTGAGCTACAGATCGCCCCTGTAATATTTTTTATAGACGTTTATTTTAATTCATTTTTCCCCTTATATTTTTTTCCAGTATCATGCTGCCATGGTAACTGTCCTTCATACACACACACAAAATGATATGTCAATTTCGCACAAGTTATTGTATTCTGAAGTGCTAGTCAATGAATGGCGGACAGGAAACTGTTAGAGGTGAGGTGGGAGCCGGCCCACCGGGCCGATCACAGTCCCGGTGTTAAGGGCTCTAGCCAGAAACACTCAGCAGAACCAGCAACAGACATGAGGTCAGGAAATGGAGAGTAGCGGGCACCCAGGCCTATGGGAAGCCATTTCATTTTTAATGATGAAGTTCATAGCAGGGGCTAAGTTACTGCCTGACGTGGACGAACCATAATTAGGCTGCTCTTCAAGATATTTTGCCTTTGCACTTGTTTTGGGCTATATGTTTATTGGAACTTCACATCCACCTGGGATTAGCAAATATATCTTATAATATGGTAATATCTTACCATCTCGTCGTATCCTAGCTTATCTTATTCTGCCTTTTTAAGTGTGAAAACCTTGTGTCATTTTCACCTGACTATCTTGTACAGAAGCTATTGCAATCTCACCTTGTTCTGTCTCTTTGTCTTGTGTTCTGAAGGATGAAGATCAGACATTACACACGGCACGTGGCTTGTCCCAGTGTTAGTGTGACCCGCTGAATCTAAACATCTATTACAGGGTATCAGGGGCTGACGAGCCCGAAAATTTCACGGAGGCACAGATCGCATTGGATTTGTTCCTGTGGCAGACGTGCATCTCATGCATACAAATATGAAAGAATCACATATCCGAAAATGTTACTATTGCTGTTGGAGCTGCTTGTCTGGTCTCTCCCCCTTGGGGTCTGTGTGTGTGTGTTTGAGGGGGTATCTGAGGGAGTATTCTGAGGGTCGCCTTTAATGTTACGTTTTAGTTACGGGAATCTAACATGTTTTTACCTCAAATGCTTGATTTGAAGGTAATTGCACACATATAAGGCAGCACCAAAAAACCAAAACATATAATTGGGTATTCAGAATCCGCTGAGATCTGGTAGTGTGGGGGGAAAATGGGGCACAGACTTTGTAAATAGAGGCAACAGCGAGTTTAGTATGCAGAGAAAGCAGAAACATGGTGATGCACAAAAAATGAGGAATGAAAAGGACTAAGTGACGGAGACTAGGAGACCTGGGCATCATGGGAACTTTTAAAGGAGGGGGCTTATCGCGAAGCGCTTAGCTGATAATTGACTAACTGGCTATCTCTCAAAACAAACAGAATGAAAAGTGTAAACAAACAGAGAAGTGAGTGGGATTTTCATGCAATGAGATCTGTCAGATTTTTCTTCAAGGTCTCTATGGCAACAGCCTCAAACATATGGAGATGCATGGAAGTGACACTCACTCTCTCACACACACTCACACACACACTCACTTGCTCACACACACTGCAAAAATTTTCAGATTTGTGCATGACTTTCATATTTTGCAGCCATATGTGTATATAAATAATGAATATGCACATATATGTGTATATCTTAATATCAAATGTATACAATCATGTATTAATACCATATAAGAAGAAGTAAATCCAGTGCTGACATCAAAACAAATGTGACAGCCGGCCCTAGATTATCACAGGGTAGGGGAGTGGGGAGGGGTGATGGTTAAAGCTG
>JAODKN010000002.1:9353360-9365673 GCA_026774425.1 Petrocephalus zakoni
GGGGGGGGGGGGGGGGGGGGGGGGGGGCCGGCGGGCGCCGCCCCGCGGGAGGCACCGCGGGGGGCGGGGGGGCAGCGCCCGGCCCGGGGGGGGGGGGCCCGCCCCCCCCCGCCCCCCGGCGCGGCCCCGGGCTCCCCCTGTCTCCCCCCCCCCCGGGCGGTGGGGGGGGGGGGGCGCCCCAAGCCCCGCCTCCACCCCTCCACCCCCCAGCATCTTTGCTCTGAGAGGGAGAGCGAATGAGGCCTCAGGCAGGACGGAGGAAGAGGAGCGGAGATGGACGGACTGAGGAAGGGCCTCACTTAGCGCGACATATCCCTCTCCCTCTCTCTCTCGCTCCGTGTAATCGTCTCATTCACCACCCTTTCCCCCCACCGTCGGCAGCGGCTTTTGGGCGACCGCGCCCCCTCTGATCGGACGGCAGGGAGCTGATGGGCCTGCTCCCTCGCGGCCGCCCCCGCCGTCCGGCTCCCAGACACTCATCAGCGCTTCCTCTGCGATCGCACCCTCCGCCCGCCATCTTGTGATTCTCTGCGTAAAAGAGCCGGGGCCCAACGGCAGCCTTGTGGAAAAGCAGCGCTCTCTTCTCCCATTTCGCTGGTACCCCCCCCCCCCTTCCCGTCCTCACCCATCACAGGAGCGCCTGCCCGGTGGCGCGGGGGCAATGCCGTGGGGCTCTGTGCCCGGCACAGAGGCCGTTTTTGGGGATGGGACAGGGCGAGGAGTGAGCAGGGAGGTGGACAGGCTGAAGCGGCACCCTTTACATCCTGTCTCTCTCTCTCCGTCTCCCTCCGCCTGCCATCCCTGCTTCTCCACCTTAGCATGCACCTCCAGCCCCCGGCGGTCAGACCTCGGCTGGCTCAGGCCCCCTTTATCGCTTTAATCGACACTCTTTAATTTCGCCGCTGCATGGGTCTGAGTTTAACCACAGGCGTCGATATGTAGGGGGGGCTAATAACAGCAAAACGGGAAAACAATATGAGTAATAAAGCAGAAATCGAGTAACGGGGCGGGTCTGGGCTCTGCACGTGCGGGGAGACGGAGGCCTGCTAGTTTCCGGCCTTTTCTTAGGGCATCGTTTGAGTTTTAGGGAGATAATACGTCATGGTGGGGGCCATTTGTCTTCTGTGGCATTGTGGGGGAGATGGTGGGAGTAGAGGAGGGGGCCATGGGTGCGGAGGAGAGCGAGCAAGAGCGTGAAGCCCCGGAGCCCCTGCTCCTCCCCGCTGATCGATCGCTGGCTGACACCTTTTTCTTCTATTGTGTTTTGGTAGGAACTTGCAGAATTAACTTCCATCCTGAGGAGCTGGGGGGCTCGGGGTGGGCGGGGCTGATTTCCAGGCAGCATCAGCGGTAGTCACAGCTCTGTCACCCTGCCCCTCCCCATCCCCCCCCCGTGTAATCACTGTCTGTCTATCTGTAGAGGTGTAAAGCTTTAGTTGTCGTGGCAACCTCCCCCCCCACCCCGCCACGTTCCCGGGGCTCTGCGTGTTTACTGGAGGCCCCTACGTACCTTAAACAAACGCTGCTCGATATGATGCATCAAAGAGGAGAGCCGGGGAAGCTCCATAGATGGGATCTGGCAGGACAGGCTGTGGGTACCTGGGAAGGCGGGTGGATCGTGCCGCCGGGTCTGCAAAGCCTCCTTCACGATGGCCGCTGTCATTTTTAATTGTTATTGTGGTCATTTGTCGTCTGGTGACATCTGTATGTGCCGGGAGCTGGGGAGTGGCAGGCGGTGGCGAGGGACGGAACTCGATGGCCTTGATTTATAGTCGAATATTTTAGAAATCATTAGAAATGAGCTAAGAAGTCATGCGTTAAATAAACATGCAGTGCGGGGTGGGGGGGTATTTGAGTATAAATCATTTTTTTTATTGCAGCTATTGTGCTAAAGCTGTATAATTTGCCCCAACCTGACTCCCCGGCACAATTTCCAGCGTTAAAATTTCTGGTACTGCCTTAAGTTCTCCGTGCCGAGATCCTTTACTGCAGATGCAGGAGAGCGGGCTGATCGGCGCCGTCTTACCGATGACTGGAGAGGGGGGAACGGGGAGAGAGAGAGGAAGGAGGGAGGGAGGGAGGCAGAGAAAGAGACCAAAAGGCTCCGAGTAGCGTTAGTGCTGTAGTCAGACATCTCCGATTTATTTTCACGCCTAGAGCTGAGAGCCAGGTCTCGCTTCCATTGTGTTAGCCTAGTGCTTTAATGTGCGTCGCTGGGTGTCCGTGCATCAGCATCAGCGAGCTTCGGAATAAACTTCAGAAACTCGCGTCATTATTTTGCCTGCTCTTCCTCTCCCTTCAGTGCTCCCTCGAAGGGAGAGCCGAAATAAACCGTGTAAATTCTGTGACATTTAAGAGCTATTTTTTTCTATATGGTGCGTACACGTGGATGTACAGGTGTGTGGTCTGCGTCCCTTTCTGTTAACCGCCGTTGCCGTGGTCGTGGTCGGACTCCCCCCGGTCCCCCTCGTCCGTTCGATACGCTCAGAAACGTGGCGCCCCCTGCTGTGCAAATGATGCTAGAGTCCACAAACCTGATGGCTGTCTTATTTTTGCTGTTAATGGTGAAAGTCAAATGGCTGTGGATTATGTTGAACGCCATATCACTGGCCATCTTAAAAATAACCATAACATATTTTCTTTTCAGAATTCATGACTGATAAGGGTGAAACTTGGATGTGTGCTAAGAGAGAGACACAACTGGAATTAAGGAATCATAGTAGCATCAGAGCTCATGATGAATCGCAGATAGTAACAGAATTAAATGCAAATAACTCAGTTTAGAAATTAGCGAACATAATGTGTAAGGCAGCAGTGACAGAGGGGGATGCTCGGTTCACTAGTTCTTTGTGGTGGCAAATCCCCAAAACCATTTATTGAGAGCGAACAGAACCCGGAGCGCCTCTCTGTTGTGCTGGCTGGCCCGCTTGGTTTGCGAAAAGGCTCTCCGATCCCTCGGTCTGTGTCCGTTACATTCAGGTTTTGTTCTGTGCTGTTTTCTATCAGGTGTGGACAAAATAAAAAAAAAAAGAAACTTGCGACACTGTGCAAAAACGAGCCAATAAAAAGAGCAGCCTCACATTTTTCTACCTGTGCTGTTTGACTGGTCTGTGTGCACGCCTCCCCCCATGGGCCCGTGGGGCCTACAGCTGCCGCGGGAGCCACGCCGATGACCGCTCTCACAAAACAAGGGGCCGGCATTTTCAGTGTCACATGATTCAAATTCAGCACCCTTCTGCACCGATACCATGGTTGGTCCTGGAAGGGAATTTGGCTGGGCTGCCTTTGACCATGTACCAAATATGTGCATGGATGGACGGATGGAAATTCCTAATGAACTTCTAGTCTTAGCAGGAAACATGGGTGACAATCGCTTCAGTAGCCACAGCTGAGAAAAAGGTAATTTGTTATTATAGTATCTAATTGCAGGTGTGATTTGATACTGAAATACAAATTACTTTAAGTCTTTAGAAATGAAAGCGCTTTGGTGAAGCGTCTCTTCTCACTCATGCTGATTGCACCTGCCCATCTGCGCCTTTGTGATTTTCTGTCTCACACCCTGAACATCTTTTTAAACATCCACTGGCTCCGTGTGCTTCGAAGCAGTAATTACCCGAAGCTGCTCAACAGATGTTAGACCTCCAACCACTACATTCATAAAACATTCAATTATCCAACACTAATGCTCATTTTCATAATGATATCCCACTTTTGGAAATATTTGGTTTCACCACACAAATACCTTTAATAAGGAGTGAATTACATCACGCCCTCAATTACGCAATGAATGGTTCACCCGGGACTTCATTTCAATTGGTCTCTGATTTGGCCCTAACCATGAATTAAATTTAAGGATTATATTTTAAGACTTAGGATTGAATTTCCCCTAATCTTTTTTGGTTATGGTTCCATGTCTCTAATGCGAGATGAAAACACTCAGGGCTTTCCACAACGGCAGTGAGAATGCTGAGTCATTTGTAATGAGACATTTCACATTCAGAGAGAGAAAATATATGGACCCCATGTTTCTTCTGTGTTCACTGCCCCCCCACAGAACAAAGAAATGCAGATAGGCCACCCTCTCCATGACCCTGTACTAGATGTATGAATGGATGGGAAATAAAATGTTGGCTGTTTTATCAACCTAGCTAGCTATAAAATCCCTCAAAGATTCTGATTTTTTCACACACATGCTGATAATGATTTAACCATTAAGCACACCTCCAATAATTATCTTGCTAAAAACCAAACTGTAAACGTATTGCTAAGTAAGCCTTAAAAAATTTCTGTAGAGGAAATTTCATTAATAAATTTGTTAAATAAGGTATTTGTTCTGAGAAAAATTATAACGGTCTATTGTAATGAACTTAAGTTGGTTTAACAGTTCAGCCTGTGAGTATTCCTGTATGTTTATTGCTATTGATATTTAATAATTTCAATATTTTAAATTATCATCTGAAACTAGGGTGACCAGATAATCCGTGTCAGGGAGGACACTTTGAACTAAGACAGGATTTGTAAACTACTATATCAATTAAAAGGACCTGGATTTCGCTTAAGCGCTGCGTTCTTGCTGCGTGTTGACAGGTCAGTCTCCAATAATCATGCACACATCACTAATGTTAATGCGAAACAGCTGGACGAGTCTTTCAATCAACGAAACAAACCAATCAAAGCACAAGAAGAACTGAACTATTTAGCCGAGCACAGGAGCCTTTCAGTTTTAAAGTAGTTTGTAAAACCTGAAGTAGCTCAAAGTGTCCTTCCTGACATGGATTATCTGGTCACCCTATCTGAAACCAGAAAGATTTTTCACTCCACTTAAAATTGTTAAAACTATATTTTCTCATGTAGATTATTATCCAAAGTATTTATGCTCCTTTGTATTTTGTATCAGTTATAATCCTATTAATGACATTAATCCTATTAATTAATTAAAGAGTGAAAAACTATGTTTAACAAAACCAGACAGCTACAGCTAGAATCTGTCATGGGGGGGGGGGCTTAAAATCTTAATCAGTCCCGCTCATCTGAAAGCACGCATTTTCAATATCATTAATCTGGAAAAGACCGTGATTCGCGGGGTCTCTTTAACGTACTAAAACGGAGTTAAAACAAGCGCACACACACATAAAAAAACACAGACGACTTGGCACGCTGTCCTTCCAAAGATCCATAATAAAACAAGTAGCTATCCGGTTGCATGAAGAGTCTTAGCGCTGGGTAACCCGAATATCTGACTGGCAGCGCATTAAAAGGGCGCCGCGAAGCTCCCCGCCGCCGCGGCTTACGGTGCGCTGCGCGTCGGCATGACGGCGCTCTCAGGCCGGGCACGACAAAAGGTCACCGGGCGTAGAACAAATACAGCATAACCCGACATGGGCAGCTCCTGTTCCGCCTCCCTGCAAAACAGGCGACAAGCTAAATAGAAAGGAACTGACTGCTTGTTAATAGCAGTTAGAAAAACACACGCTTTTGTCTGCGTCTGGAAATGGTGACCACATCGCTCTTTTCATTCATGTCGATACTTAGCAATAGCGCACTTAATTAATTAGGACGTGTGATTCAATTACCGCGTCTGCAGCAAGGCCGGCTGCTGCACAGTTTTCTTCTAGATGAATAAATGTGCAAAATAGAAACTGTTAATTAATCTCAACACCCAAAACATTTTCTCTGCAAGGGGGAAGTGGACGTAAACCTTTGATACTTTTTCATTTCTAAATACCGCTGAGACGTTTGTGTCTATGCATGTGTGTTAATCAGGACTGCAGCTGTACGTAATGCAGGGTAAAAGCGGCAGTGTATAGCTTAATACGGAGTACGAGTTATATCCTGTGGAATTATTTGACTCTCTTAGTGTTAAATGAACTAACGTTGCCAGTTTTGCTGTATACATCTGACCAGGCAAGGGGTACGTGTCAGTTTTACAGGTTGGATTTCTGAATCCTGTCATATGTCAAATGTGTCATATCCAGTATTATCATAAACCCTAACAAGCCACACCTGTTACTCGTATACCCCTCTTGTCTTGCCTCTTGTTCCTATCCCTCATGTGAAAATCACTCCCAGCTGCCTCTCGTTAGCCCCTTGTTAGTCATTGTACTTAAGGACCTATATGTCTCCTCATCTCCGGTCTGGTCATTGACGTGAAGCCTTCCTGTTCCCTGTGCTCTCCCTTGGTCCAGTCCTCCCAGTCGTGTGCCCTTACGGTCCTGTTTGTTTCCAGTCTCTGTTCATTGAGTTCAATAAACCCATCTTTTGTTCCTCCACAATGGCTGCCCTCGAGTCCTTCGTCCCGTCTGTCGTGACAGGATGTTACTCGCAGGCCACATGTATATGCACACAGTCTGCTGTGGGGAAACTGGAATCGGGCGGAAGCCCGGAAGAGGGGGCGAGCATACAAGCAGCACACACACAGTGTGGAGACAGGATATAACCCCCCAGCTGAGGCGATGTGAGGCTTCACTGAGCCACCACGCCCTCAATCTAAGGTTTATTAGAAATGCTGGTTTGTTTTCTTACTCTAGAAGAGTACATCTCAAAATTACAAGGCAATCAATCGGTGTGAGAAGGCACAATTTGACTAATTCCTGTAAAAATACAAAGCATGACAAGCAACGCAGCATCACTGAGCACAATAATGATATTATTCACAATATAAAAGCTATATAACGTTTGGCGTACTTTTTTCATTTGGGGAAATTTAAGTGCGACATTAATTCAACATTTTGCTGCAATCTACGCAGTGAAAACATCATTAGAATGAAATAACCGCGTCTTTCCCTGTGTTACGCTTCTCGACTTTTGCGTACGTGCTTTTCACAGTTCCAGCAATTTGCGTGTACGCAGATTTTCGGCACGAAGGTAACGTTTGCAGTGCAGACAACAGGCTGGCACGTAAGCCGGGATAAAGCAGAAGCGGACGAAGGGCCGGTCCGCAGGCGCCCGGCTGCGTGTCCGCTGCCTTTCAGTATGCTCCGCATGCGGCATCCCGGCGTCTGCGCCGCCGCTGCGGGGCCCGCCTAACCTGCCTTACTCCGCGGAAGTGCTCCATAAGTACTTATCATGGTAATTCACCAGACAGAAGCCTCTACACCCGAGACGTTTCCCCCCGTATAAAAGCTGATTCACCCATTGTCTGCCCGCCGCAGTTATTATCGCAGCGCGCCGAGCAGAAAGATGGAGCTTTCGGATTCTCCCTCTTCTTTCCCTCGTGGGAATCCATCTCCCCCCACAACTGTTTAAAAGGATGACGGGGTGCAGTGCAGCCGAAAACGACTTAAAGCTTTTAATCTGTTAATGGAAGTGTGTGACGGTAATCTACCTACTGCTTTGTCTTCGTTCGGGATGCATTCGCATAATTATCATCATGAACGAGAACTATAATGCAGAATAAGTGATGCGAATACTGGACGCAATTTAACTTCAAGCAAAATCCCCAAATATGCATAATAAACATTAAACTACAATATCATTCTGAGTTTTTAATTATATATATATATATATATTGGTGCACGCCAGGCTTGTGTCCTATATGCTGCCTGGCACTTGCTCCAAGTGGCTGGCAGAAAGATAGATGAATCTGATCGAACAACTCTGCCATTCAACAAGTATGCTACAGTATTATAAGACATAATGACACTCGTGTCGTGTCGGTCTTTTCAGAAGGCTGTATAGGTACGCCCTAATAATAATGCGCTGTGGCATTTGGTAACAATATGGCATGCAGTAAAGTGCGTCCGCTAATTCAGGACAGCTACAGGTTTGCCCGAGGATGGGTGTATTACCGAAATGTCGCGGATTCCCCTGTCTCCCGGTTGCCATTTATACTTTGACCTCTCCCAAAGTCTAAGTGGGATAGCAGGTGACATCAATCGGTAGCTGATGTGGCGGGAAATTCGGGCTGGAGGAAAGCTGGGCTCCCCTGGCTGCGGGCGAAGGATCGCTTTCCAGTATTAACCTAACTGTCATTTGTGGAAAATCGTCCCGTCCAACGCTGTTTTTTAAACCATAAAAGAAGAATTGATCTCGCAGCAGGCTATGTCGGAAACAGGATTAGAATGGCAGTAATGCATTTTCAGTCGTTATTCCTTTTTGTTTTCAAAGGGCTTCTGTCTCCGCCGATCTGATAGATGTTACGTAAATTTTAAACAATCGCAAATAAAACGACGTTTTTCGTGCTTTCGGGAACCATTTTAAACGAAGCATGGACAAAGCGATTTAAACATTTAAACGCCTGTCTCCATGAAGCAAAAATAATTAGATGGTGAAAAAAGACTGCTAATAACTAGGCTGTTGTCGTTTTCGTTAGTAGTTTCGTTCCCATCGCAAATTATTTGTTATGTATACAAATGAAATGTTATTAAAACCTTGTTTCACCCCATAGCTTTTTTTTTTAAAAACACTTTAAATTTGTCAAATGCCGTGTCAGGCAAATGGATAAAATATTAGCCTACCTCTCATGTTCCCACTTTTCAAAAGTGGTAAATTAACTGCAAGTATACGAACTCTTAAATTACAATGACTTGGGAGTTCAGATTTTAAGTTAGGCCTCCTGTGTTGTATTACCTTACTGGGATCCAAATGACATTTAAACTTTCACGCAATTCATTTTAGACCTTAATAAAGGGCACTGACTGCTACCGTGAAGCAATTCATGATTTAGAGTATACCAAGAGTAAGTATAGAGGCTTATATAGTGAAAAATCGACCTTTACACTTAAAATCGTTGTCTTTCCATAGGTTAAAGATGACATCTATTGTGCGTGGCTACATGGTTTTACAGTCATGTTTGCAGACGTGTTTAATATTAGGCGTAGTCCAATGTTCTTTTTCTATTGAATGATGTGGGGTAGGTTTTGATTGTGGTTCAATATATGCATGTGGCTTTGTTAAGCCATCAGCCTGGCTTGTGTATGCAATTTTCATTTTAAGATACACTACGATACGGACAAAAGTATCAGGACACCTGGCCATTACACCCATAGGGACTTTATGACATCCCACTCTAAATCCATAGGCATCAGTATGGAGCTGGTGCCCCCTTTGCAGCTATAACAGCTGCCACTCTTCTGGGAAGGCTTTCATCCAGGAGAGCTTTTGTGAGGTGAAGCACTGATGTTGGACATGAAGGTCTGGCGTACAATCTCCGTTCTAAATCAGGGCTCTGTGTAGACCAGTCAAGTTCTTCCACACCAAACTATATCTTTATGGACCTTGCTTTGTACACTGGGGGCACAGTCATGCTGGAACAGAAAAAGGCCATCCCAAAACTGTCCCCGCAAAGTTGGAAGCTTAGAATTGTCCAAAATGTCTTGGTATACTGAAGCATTAAGAGTTCCATTCAGTGTAACTAAGGGGCCTAGCCCATCCCCACACCATAATCCCCCCTCCATCAAACGTTACAGTTGGTACAATGCAGTCAGGCAGGTAACGATCTCCTGGCATCAGCCAAACCCAGACTCATCCATCACACTGCCAGACAAAGAAGGCTGATTCGTCACTCCAGAGAACACGTTTCCACTGCTCCAGAGTCCAGTGGCAGTGTGCTTTAGACCACTCCATCCGAGGCTTGGCGTTGTGCTTGTTGACGTGTTCAGCCATGGAAGCCAATCCCATGAAGCTCCCTAATGCACAGTTTTTGTGCTGGGGTTAATGCCAGAGGAAGTTTGGAACTCTGCAGTTATTGAGTCAACAGAACGTTGAGTCAACAGTTTCTGTTCCTAAATGCTTCCACTTTGCATTAATACCACTTACAGTTGACCATGGAATATCTAGCATGGAAGAAATTTTACAAACCGACTTACTGCAAAGGTGGCATCCTATGACAGTACCATGCTTGAATTTACTGAGCTCTTCAGACTGACCATTCTTTCACAAATGTTTGTAAACCTGACTGCATGGCTACATGCTTGATTTTATACACCTGTGAAAATGGGTCTGAATGAAATCATTGAATTCAGTGATTAAGTGGTGTATCCCAATACTTATGTCCGTAGAGTGTACAAGGTTAGAACTGTGGTCTTTTCTACTGGATCTGTTTACATCAAGATCATGCAGTATTTAAAAATTTCAACGATTCAAAGAGTCATAGTGATTTCTCTTGGAATTCCTGTTACTGCAGTGTTTTTTATTATCAAGATCTTAACCTAATATCCAGCCTTGCTTATTGCTGACATTATTTTAAATTAGGTCTTGAGCTTCAGATTTCAAGCTCCCTAAAAATATACACCATGAATCAACTTCTAGATTTGAACGAAAATAAATTTTTGAATTTTATTTCATAATAAAACAGGTTCAAACGCAGTTTATTTATATATACACTTAGGGCACTCAACACTTGCAAAATCTGCTTATTATATATGAGGCTTATTATAATTTAGAAATATAATGCTTAATATAAAACATAAAGACAGCTAAAATAAAGCAATTTCTTTACTTAAGTTAAAGGTGTGCACTCAAACACCATCCATACATCATCTATGGCCAGTGCAGGCAGGCAGGGAGCCTGGAGCCCTATCTCAGGAGGCATGGGGCAGGAAGCAGCGGGCAGGAGACAGGGACGCCCTAGGCTGTGTGCCAGTCCATTGCTAGGCTCATGCTCAAGGGGACAGGATTCAACCCCCAGCCATGCAGATAGATGATAAATTAATGACAGATAAAGGAATGAATGGATGGATGGATGAATGAATGAATGAATGGGGCCAGCAGCAGGCAGCTTAACTTCAGAATGTACAGATCAAGCCCCGCGGCTATGGGAGCAGATCCTGTCTGTGACATTCACCCCTCCCAGCACTGTCTGCAACGCCAGCTTGATCTGTGAGGCGAATGGAGAGGCCAGGCTAGGAATGCTGGGGGGAAGGCACTGGCATCACGCTCACACAAGTACGTATGTTGATTAGAGCACTCCCATGTGCACACACTGCACCCACTTCACACCTCTACTGACCTAAATGGCTATCTCTGTATATCTGCCAGTGAAACGCAAGCCGCCGGTGAAGTGTATTATGGGACAAAGTCAAGGTGGAGTGTCACCACGAGCAGCCTGCGTCGTCAGGTGGTAGTGCTTTTTTCATGCAGTTCTGTGAACTTCTGACCCACTTCCCAAACTTTTTCAATGCATTTTTTAAAATTATTATTTAAATGTCATATATTAACATCATGTCCTGGGACTGCTGAGATTATGGTTCCCTGGGCCAAAACTCCCAGAATCCCTGACCCCAGAAAACTGCCAAAGCGGTTCTTCTCATTCACCCATAGGTATTGCCTCTCAAAAAATAAATAAATAAATAAACAGACACATTAAAAATGCCTATGAATGATTGCACTGAGCTTGTGAAATCCGAGATTAGGGGATGACCCTTCCGGTTGCATCTCGGTCGGAACTCCTTCGGTGGGGCAGGGATGCGGTTATCTCACAGAGCCCAGCGCATAGAGCTCCGCCAGGATTAGCGGAGGGGAGCCTTGTTATCGAGAGGGTCCCGTTACATGTGGCGACTGGCGTATTCATTACCCTTTATGGAGCCGGTGTGCGTACCACTCTCCTTCATGCCACCACTTTTGATTTTTGGTATTTGTGGTTTTTCGTGCACGAGTGCTACTGTGCCGGCTGTGGTATTTTATCACCATTCATAAATTCAGTGCATTAGCTTACATGTTGCTGTCACCAGTGTGTTTACCGCGGCCGGGACAGGTCTCCATTACCTCCCCTCCCCTCCGGTCCGTCTGCGTGGAATTTTCCGGAATGCGTCTGACCTGGCATTCCAAGACGTCTCTGCCGTCCCGCGAGGTGTCAGACGTTCACACGTCCGTCTGGTCCCCCTTCTCTATTGCGCAGGTGTGCTCCCGCCCCGTGACGGCCCCGTCCAATCACGTGCCGCCAGCCGCTGCCGCAGTATGAAGTGGCCCCTGCTCACGGCTAGTTTGCTGCCTAATTGCACCTCGCCTAGGCCTCCCGTCCACTCCACAGCCTTCCTGTCCCGCTGCCCCCCCCCAGTCTGCTCCTTGTGCAGGAGCAGTAACAGGTGCATTAGTATGGAGAGGCACTGGCATGGGGGGAGTGCGAGTCGCCTAGAGCTACCCCCTGCTTTATTAACGGAAGCCACGTCTGACACGGTTATTTATGGAGTCGTGTCTTTTATAGAGATGCTCTTGTATTTAATACACCTGCTGCAGCAGCGATGTGTGGCTGCTGTCTGCATCTCTCTGTTTGTCCCCCTCTCTCTCTCTCTCTCTGTTTGTCGCCCGCGCTCTCTGGGTGTGGCGCGGTGTGGGGGGGGGGGGGGGGGGCTGGGCTGTGGGGGGGGGGGGGGGG